>VDFB02353060.1:0-27543 GCA_007258455.2 Sequoia sempervirens
TGACCTCAAAGTAGCCTGAAAATTATAAACCCTAATTCATTGAAAAACCCTTCAGACTTAGTCATAATTCAAATTCAGGTCAAATGGTAAGCACACTAGCAAATGGAAGGAACAGACCGAGAGAGACAGACCAAAAGGCAAAGCCAAAAGACCCGAATGGAGAAAAATTTAGGGGGTCCCCATTTTGAATGGGGCGATGTGTGAAAAGGTCAATAGTTGTGAAAGAAGGTTTTTTGTGTAAGAATGTTTAGGCAGGATGTATGTGCTATGTGCATAATAGGGTCCTTGCAATGGATGTGGTTTTGTTTAGTTGGGATGAAATGTTGTTATGATGATTTCAGCTCTAGGACAGTCATAATCATTCCAAAATGTGCTTATTATTGATGATGTAATATCCCCTTTTCCTAGGCAGTCATCAGTTGTTGAGGTTAGTCTATCACTTGGTCTCCGTGAACTAACAAGATGGTTAGGGGGCCCCTTTGAGGGCGTTTGTGATTGGACAGTCAACCATTTGTGCTCAATTGGTGTTTCCCAGCATGGTGTAACAACCCGACCCTTCGGTAAAATTAAAATTTTCATAATTTACATCCTACAAGTATGTAAACGTGTTATCATGACATTGTAATAAAAATTTTCTTTTTCTTTATTGATAATACATGAACATGTTGCTATATCAATTTACAATAAAGATTCCATCTCAATATAATAACTTCACAAGTACATGAAACATGAATACATACCTTAACTAACATAGCTCCAATGAGCTTTAGAACAAATAGTAGTAAGAAGGTCCAGGAGTCCATCCTTTCAAATCTTGGTATATCGGCCGCTTGCTGAGGAGGAGAAACATCACTTGGGCGCTTTTCCGCCAACCACGGACTTGTAATACGGTCCCTCGCACACCTATCGTTAGATAGATGGCCCTCCCTTCGAAGAAGAGATTGGTAGGGTATCCTTTAACGATTACCAACTAAGCATAGTGTCGTGTTCCTACATAACTAGGTCCTGTGCATACAACAACTCTTGAACTAGTATGTACTTCGGGATCACAATGAACTAACAGTGTAGTCTCAACTATTTCACACCTAAGTGGATGTTGTACATTTCACTACTTTGGCCAAAGTATTATCATTCAGTACTTCGAATGAAGGTCATTTATCATATGCACTACTCAGGGCCGATTTGCATTAAGGCTTTCTTACACTACTTTTAGGTTGGTCTATCGGGGTAGTCTGTACCCTAGACGTCCTACTTCAAGCTATCTACTAGAAAGGGGGACAACTTAACAAGTACTCACAACTATCTCCCTTATACTGGACATCTTTATCCTAGGAGCTTTAATGACTTGACTAAGTTAATCTTCAACTAGTTGTGATCGGTAACTTATTAAATACCCTCAATTCATCCCCTAGTATTAAATAGCTATATGCAAACATACACTCCTTACAAGGAGTTCATAGCAATTTACTCCTATGATCCTAGTGCAAATTACACAATATGCAACCTTGAATCTTCATTTAATTTACTCTCTATGTACAAGTAGACAAGCAATTCACATTATAACTCATTCTTTCTTTCATATAGAAATACAGCAATGACTGACTTTCTACCTATGCACAACAGTTAACACAAAGATTCCTTTTCATTTAAATAATCAAGAACAGAGTGGATAGTAGAAGAAAATCCCATGCCTGATTTCAAAGCTTTCCTTCGAAAGATGAATTTGTTGCTTGTCTTCTCAACACCTCAGCTAAAACAAACAATTGGCAAATCCTTTTCAAGCTTCTGCCCTATCTTACACAGATTATTCTCCCAGAATGATGTCACTCTAACTCATATTTAAACTCTTCTAAGAATGATTTCTCAAACTGTCAATGGTCACAACTGAGTGAAGCTCGGATTAATTGGTAATGGTGAACTGGTAATCCCACAACACCAATTCTTAGAATCACAATTGACTCTCAGCAAATAGAACCTCCATAGTATACGAATGCTCTCAGCATTATGATTACTTCCAGAACATAGAGATGCTCTCAGGAAATATAGAAACTCTCAACAAATGATTACTTTCAACTTTCGGAATTAAAGATCACTCTCAGTAATTAGAATTGCTCACAGCAATAGGTTGCTATGGAAATTTGAATATTACTCAGGAAATATGAAAGAACTCTCAGAAAATATGAATTCTCAGAACTGTATTGCTTTGAATGAAATATGAATAAACTCCCAGGAGAATAAACAAGTACGAATTCCTTAGCAATACTAGAAAAAATCTCTTGCAAAGGAAGAAATTCGACTTCAGGAATGTGTGTTAGATGAATGAACAAAGCAGCTCTTATATAGTTTAAGAAACTCAACAAACTCCTCATCCTGAGGCGTTCTAGCTGCCAGCACTGAAATCACAGAAGTTTCTGAGAGATTTGTGGTAAAATCATAGGCAAATCATTATCCTTTCAAGCCACGACTTAAACAAACTTCACATGGCAAATTTCCTGAGCTTGACACCTCCAGGCGTTGCAGATTTTTAAGGTATTTTTGATGTAAATAGTTTGAAAGATTTGTCCCAAAGAAGAGGTCAAGCCTGTAATACACCCATGTTGCCATTTTTTGTTGCCAGAAGAATAGCATTCACATCTTTCTCTAAGAGCCAATCGTAGCCGTGTGCTTCAGGCGCGATTTCCTTTTCACGACATTTCTTCTTCTTCTATTTTGACATATTCAAATGCTTTTAATAAAGTTCACAATGAAATATTTATCATCGCGTGATTTAACAAAGAGGTGCGATTCAAAATGAAGTCTTCAAATGAAATATTTCCCATTCGAAATTGCTTTCACGGGTTAATGCGTTTCAATTAAAGCTCCAAATAAAATTGCTATCAAAAGCCAAGGTTCGATACTCATTAGTTGATTTAATCAATTATTTCCAAAGTCATAATATAGTCTTTAATAAAGACTTAACTATGCAAGGAAATTTGATTTACAATTTTACCCAAGGTAATTTAAAATTCAATTTCCAAAATTACTCATGGTAATAATATTAATTTCAAATATTCTTACATATTTAATATATATATATTTATATATTTATATTATAGATTTATTTACTACGATATATATGTGTACATATATATTTAAATATTACAATTTAAATATATTTACATATATACATATATTTATTTAAGTAAAACTATAATTATAAATATATATTTATATATATATAAACACTTACATATTTAAATATTTACACTTATACGTATTAATTGTTAAATATGTAAATATACATACGTATTTATTTAAATATGTGTATATGTAAATTCCAAGGCGATATTAAAATAATAATATTATTATCCATATATATCAGGTTGGTTGGGGGTATATATACATGTATATTTGCTTGTATATTTTCCTATACGTTTACGTATTCACAAATGTATTTATAACATACGGCATATCCATTTGCTCTCATACGTTTGCATCGACATAAATATACTTATGGATATGTATATATACTATATACATGTATCCATGCCCACCTCCTAACTAGTAACATAATTCCATAAATAGTTACACAAGCAAGCATCACTTATTCATGCATTCAGAAGACTCGACTCCTAATGTCAACAAACAAGCCTACGGATGACTTAGCCATAACTTTAACTGACTTAGCTTACCCAATTTACAGGATGTATGTGTATGCTCAATTACTACTCGTTACTGCTTACCCGACCAAGTTCCTCCCCGAGTGATATTTCTCCTCTGCCTAGAGGAATGGTCCTCTTACCTGCACACCGTGACACGACAACGGGAGTCATATGCTCAAAACAAAGTAGAATACATGAAACATTTCAAAAGTTAGATTATTCACAGATCAATAACCTTTTATTTCTCTTTTATGCAGTATTTCACCAAGAATAACATCAAATGAAACAACATTCATATTGAAAACAAGGTACAAGCATCGTTAATTCACCTCCAGAATTCACATTTACTCTATCTAGTAATGGTAAATAGTAACGTCACAATTTGGGATGTAACACATGGTGTTTCTAGGGTTATTGCTATGCACCTTCCAAAGCTTGATTTGGACACTTTGTCCATACTTTTTTTAGTAAGTCACAAGGGGTCAACGTCCTGGTTAGTTGGTAGTATTTCTATATCAGGAAAGTTGGCAGTTTCTTACCATGGAGTTATTTTGGCATTTATCATTGTCCTATGTATTAAGTTTAAATAACATTAATAATAAGGTTAAATTAATATTTTAACTTTATGTGTTATTTATATATTTTAACGACTTTATGATAAAGGTGATATAAGGGGTCTTTTTGAAAGATTATTTTATTTCATAAAGTGGCACCAACTTAAAGGAGATATAAGGCAGGAAATAAATTAGATAAAATAATTTTAAATTGCCAACTTGGGCATGGGAATTGGAGGGAAATATAAAAGTCCTTTTGTGAGCTCATTTGCACATTCATGTTTTGGAGAATTTTGGAGAAGGGATTGCTGGTTGGACTAAAAAGTTTTGGCTTATTGAGGACGAAAACCCTCATGAGGAGCAATAGCTATAGGAGTGAAAGATATCCCAAGGCTGCTTGTTGATAGCTCCATTAAGGGGTTATGCATTGCACATAAACGATTTCAGAGGAAGATTCAATCTAGGGTTTGAAGGATTTATTAGGAGCTTACAAATATATTGAACATCATTTTAGAGTAAAGGTATTTATTGAGGTTTATGAACAAATTTCAGAATTGTTTGTTGTATGAAGTTGCTAGGCAGGCTATACTCTCTAAAATGGAATTCCAGGTTTATATGATGAGTTTGGTGTTGTGGGTATCATTTCAAAGGCTTCCCTAGATCTGGGCGACCCCTCTTGCATAGGATTTGAATACTTAATAGTGGCAGTTTTTTTTCTTAAAGTATTGCACCCTGTTGGCAGGCCGTACAATTTTAGGAAGGGCGTATGGCTTTTCCTTGGTTAAATGCCTAGGGTTTGTGGCTGTACTCCCATTTGAGGCGTCTAGGGTGAAGATATTGTTGTGCATTAGTTTCACGGTGGAGAAGCAAGGGTTTGGTGATTTGCAGGCAATTTTTGGAGTTACCAGCTTGCTAGTTGCAACTACAGCACATGGCCAGAGTTCCTGAAATATTCTGGGTAGGTTAGAAAGATATGTAATGCGTTTTAAGAAACTGGGTTGCTCTTAGTTTTGGAAAAAAATTGTATATTTTGCTTAGAGTATAATTCTGGAAATTTCAGCCTTTTATATTCCTGAATATAGCATTTTATTTGAGTTGATTATTGCTGCAAATCTCTCTATTACCTGCACTATATTTGTCTATCTCAAGCTGTTGCAAAATACATCTCAAAACATATCTGGAAACAAAAAAACAAATAGCTAACAGGGGGGGACATTACAGATGATGACCAAAATAGGTGCAAAATATAAAGGGAAAAGTGCAAAGTATACACTTCTTGATTCGACACATAATTTTTTGTAGATTATATTATAATGGTTGAACACAATTTTCATGATTACTTATTTGTAATCATAGCTATATGTTTTGCATCCATTTTGACATTTAGTACAACCCTAACTTCATTGCCAACTCATAGGTAAAATTTCAGTGTTACAAGGATATTTTTATATATTTTATGGGGAACTATGCTGCAGAAAAATCCTGATGCAATGGACGGATTAAGATCTTAGTTATTAGGCTAAAACTTTGAAATGCTCATTAACCACACAATCATCACCTGCAAAACCATGGAGTAAACATTCATTCACATTGGAAAGAAATTAATGTGATGAGTGAGGTAGAGTGCAGAACTTGAAAGCTTAGTAGAAACTGCATGCTGTGTGGGATAGGCTTCTCTAGAGATGGTGTGTAATAGTAGCAAAAGAACTCTAAATTGAGAAAACCCACACTTTTTTTGAATGAAGTTTTTTTTGGTTGTTTTTTTCTAAGTTACCGGTTTGGGTTCGGGGACGGGTGCGGGTATGAGAACCCGGTACGTGGGTACGTGAAATTTTTTTTTAGGGGTTTGGGTACGTATGGGTACGTGTGTGTATATATATATATATATATATATATATATATATATGTATGTATGTATTATATACAAAAAATAAGAGAAATATACAGAATTGTAAACTAAATCATTTCATAGTATGATACTTGATCATCGATCAATGCCAAATGCCAAAGATAAATATTAAATGCCAATTGATAGTTGAAAAATATTCAAATAAGCCATATCAATGATATCATATACGTCTATGTTCATGATTTCAATGGAAATCATCACAATTACTTAATTACAAAATGTAGTTCATGAAACATGATTCAATTACTTAATTACAAAATATAGTTCATGAAATCATCACAATATCCATTGAAAACGACAACGATGCATAAAGCTAATCTAAAGACTGAAAATGGTAACCAAGATCCAAATGATCCTTCAACTTGACCCAATTTTCAAATAATTGGATTTGAAATGCAAAAGATTTAATGCATGTATCCAAAATGTAATGCCCCCAATCCATATCAACATAGAAACATGCAATTTCTTTTGTATTTTCTGATCTGTGAAACAAGAATGAAACTACAACAGCAAACTGAAATTAAACTAAATACTGATCACAACTTCAAGTGGCTGGAAGATCATGAATCAAACTCTTATATTCTGATATAAACCCCCAAGTACATCACAAACAGCAGATTTGGCATGTAGATGACAAATTACAACAAGTAAACTTGCTGATCTATGCCTGGGTTCGTGCTAGGTGTGCACAGGGTGCGCGCCCAGCACTGTGGGTTCGCACGGGTGCCTGGGTGTGCGCACCCTGGCGAACCCACAGTGTTGGTTGTGCACCCAGCACGTACCCGCAGACGAACCCGAACCGGGTGCATACTTGAACCGGGTTCGGGGTCTGCAGGTACGAACCCTGCAACACAGGTTTTTTTGGAGAGTGAATCGACATTGACCCATTCTTTCTCCAATCTTAATTGACTCCAAATTAAAATTTGTATGGTTCTACATGCTTTGGTATATTTTCTTGAAATGAATTCTATGTGCCATATTTCACATGTTTTTAATCTTCCTGTATTTCATCTTTTAATGAACATGGCTACTAGGATTTTAGCTATACAAAGGAGGGAAAGGAGATCTCAGTATGAAAACCATTATGGATGGAGGCAATGGTAACTATGTTTTTTTTGTGAGTTCTTGAATTTAACCGTTGCCTCTATTTAACTCTAAAATGGTTTCACATGGCTCAAGTACCTTGTGGTTGTTTGTAGGACTGAGTCATAGTGACAATTGAATTTCCCATGGTCCAAAACAATAAACGGTTTCCCAATAAAACTATATTGTGGTTCACAAACTTCAATGGGCCAAATATTTCCTATTTATTGCCCTTATATAGCACCACAAGTACTCATTTAAAAATAAGTGCCCAGATCTATAAGGCAACACATGCAGATGAGAGTTAAAACCTTCAAATTCCATTTAAGTCAATGTGGAAGTATTCTCCTTTTCAGAAAATTTCAGATTCGAAGGGCAGCTGAATATCATTCTGTTGGTTATTAGGTAGTCCCAAACTGGCTTCTAATAATACTGCTAACATAAATTTTATATATGCTCTTTTGTTTCAGGACATTACAGCATCTCAATTTGGTGATAAGTGTTTGCATTTACTAGAGGGTGCAGAGGTTAAAATGGATGAGGAAACATTGCAAGCACTCAAGATGAGGACACAAGCTATTAAAGGATTAGTTGAACTTGCCTGTGGACATGTTCTTTCAGGTTATCTCTTAAGTAAATTTTCTTGTTTCTGAAATATTTGTAGTAGTAGAGTTGATGGTTTGAGATGCTTTATGCTTTCCTTGGTTTAAACTTTTCTTTTTCTTCATTGTTTCACATGCATTATAGTTAGTCATGATGTTCAGTGATGGTTTTGTATGTAATGCTCTTGTGGCAGCTGGATCGTACTTTATAGAATGCCAAGCAGATATGACAAGAAAGAACAAAAATGGATTGGGTAATTATGTTTGAGTTCATAAAGATCTTGTTCTTTAATGCCAAGGACATGATAACTGGTATTAAGTGTGATCAAATCTGTACACTAAAATTTACTTGCAACCTATTGAAACAATGCATAACATGAAGAATTTACCTTATAGCAGTTTTGCTTTTTAGGTGCAGTTGCATTATCATTTGCAGAATTTGCTCATGTGACCGGAGATCTTCAACTGGCAAAAGAGCTTTATGAGTTGGCACTAGAATACTCGGGGACTAAAGACAGTCTCAATATGCATGTTCCAGTTGCTGCTGCAATGGTCTCAGAAGATGTCCAGTTGGGAGCTGCCTGTGGCTTAGGACAGCTTGCTATACATTCAGGGTACATTTTCTTTTTTGAGAAATAAAAATGGCTTTTGAATATTGTTTTCCTTATATTAGAATATTTTATTTCCTAGGGGTACATGGAGACTTCGCAGGCTCCAATTCTGTTCTGGTTAATCTTTCAGGCCAGCCTACCTTACCTTGTCATGTCCCCAAAATTGTAACACATTGAAATGTAAATAAATAAGAAAATATATAAAGAAATATATATATGGGCAATTTTATTATTATCAATAATTATAAATATAAATAATAAAAATTCAAACATCATTATGACTCTCTTGGATAATGATAGAATTATCATACTAACATCATAATTAATAAACCATCAATATTATTTATTATAGGTATCATAATAATAAATAAAATTAATAATAATATTAATTTAAGATACTATGAATAACCCCTGCCTTGGCTAATACGTAAATACCATAGCTAACGATCCCTAGCAAGAGACAAATAATAGTTAATAAACCAACAACAAACAGGAAACATAATAAAGCGGACCTAATAAACATAAAACATAATAAACAATAATAAACAGCATAAGCGGCAAACATAATAAACAGCGATCCTTAATGTCCCACTTGTAATGGCAGGAAAGATGCTCTGATACCACTTGTAATGTCCCTAATAGGAGTTATACCAAACCTATTCTGAATTGTCAATTTTCCCATAGGAGTTGAGTTGATTTGATTTGAAACTGACCTTATACAAAAGTAGGCACTTTTGGGAGATTGAAAGCAAACCATTTATCTATGGGAAAACCCTAAGCTAAGCACACACCTAAAATTGATAGGGGGTCCTCATTTTTCCAAAATAAAAATGAGGCATGTTAGAAGACACACAACAAGAAGCTCCAAAAGAATTTAACTAAGACTGTAGGTAATTTACTCCTCTAAAAATTGGACTCTATAAATTATTAAATATAGGAGAAATTGTATAAACATAAGTTTTAACATTTTTGTAATGAGAAGTAGTAAACTAGGATTTATGGTAATTTTGGGTCTAGAGAAGCTTAAAGGCTAAAAACATAAGCAAATAGACTCAAAATTCTTCTAGAGTTTGGACCTACCAAACTATCTAATTTGATATAAAGGGTTCAATGGATCCAAGATAAAGTGAAAATAAATAAACCCATTAATAGAAAAGGGACCTGTTGATGCGTGTTTTATGACACAACAAACATTCTAGAATAAAGTGTCAAAGACGCTATATCCCCTCTTGAAAAACTACCTCATATGCTAAGACTGCAAGTAAGATCATACGGTAATTCCAATGTTTAAGATGAGTGCGGATAAGCTCTGTGGTTTGATGTGATTTGCTGGGGGCACAATAGGGATTTACTTTTGCAAGGTACTTAGGAAAGCAAAGACGCGAATGCAGTATCATTTTGGATTTTTCTGATTTTAGATAAAAAGTGAAAAAAGAGTAAGGGTTTTAGAAATCCTATGCTATTCCTACGAAATCAAGAGACGACAAAGATTGAGTGAAACCAAATAAACAATACTTTGTTTTGCCACGCTAAGCGACAACTACACAAAGCAAGTACAATCTTCTGGGATTTATGCTTAAAATTTCTTCACCACGAACAATACCATCAGTAGAACAGCATTATTCGAAGTAAACGTTGAAGCATCCACGATAAAGCTCAGTCTAACTTTACACATTGAATGAAAAGCATCCACTCAAAGAAAGTATGAGCTAAGTTTCGCTAACCTTTGCTATCAATCTATCATTCTCTTTGACATATACTTAAATAAAATTCTAATAAAAATCTACTAGATGAGGAAGAGAAGTATGTAACCATGCAACCTTTTGACAATCAAAGGATTCAAAGCACCTCATGCATGATGAACTTTATTATCAAAATAGTCTTTTGCAACAATCCCATAAAACACTCTCTTTTATTCTCTACAATCTAATCTCTAATTCTCTTGATATCTACTCTTCGTCTAATTTTCTCCTATATGTATCTAATCTAATGAGAGAGAGGGGGGGGTTTATATAGCATTTCCGGATTACAATGAATGGCCGAGATTAAAATGAGATTAATGGCCCAGATTCAACATAACTAAACCCTAATTAGGGTTTCCTGAACATCCATCAATTAATTGGAGAGAACTTTAGGCATCTGGAGTTGCATCCTTATCCACCTACAAAGCATCACGTTCGGCGAACTTTGACACGATCCGACCGACTTCCTCCATGGCAATGTCCGGTAGCGCATTGACGTTGTATTCGAGCAGGTCCAAACTTTCAGCACATTCTGCAAAAGTGATCGTCCATTTTGGTTCATGCAGCAAGAAAGCCTCTCTGATGGTCATGAAGTGGAATGCCTTGGTAAAATTTTCTTTTATGATTGGCCCAGAGGTGGTGGAGAAAATTCTTTGAACTTGTTCTTTTACATTTTGTGGCTGCAAGTGTTTCTTTCGGACAATATCTCGGTCCAGCATATCTGCAGCCATCTGTAAATCTTACTCCGAATCTCCTTTGCCTGCTCTTCAACTTTGGCGCCATTTTGCTTTACCCTTTCCAAGACTTCTCCTCGTGAAATCAGAGCATAGTACCAACTGCTGAAATCATATGCAGTTCCAGCTTCGATAATTCCGTCATCAATCAACCTCTGCTTCGGGATGCCCTTTAACTCTCGAAGACATGGGATAATTTTACTCTGAATATCTTGGAGGCCATCCCATGCTTCCACTAAGTCTGTAACTCGTGACAACAGGAAGGAAGTTTGCTCATACACACATGCCAGCTTCTCCACGATTGCCATCGCCTCATCTCTCTTTCCAGCCATCCAGTCCTTAGCTTCCTTGGCTGTTGTCAATTCTTCTTCAAAATTTCCAACCAGTTCTTGTGAAGAATTTGGAGGTGGAAATGCTACCTGGTCACCTTGATTGAGTGGTCTAGTCAAGTGCTGGATATATTCTTTCAAACGCTCAATCTCTCTTTTATATTCTCTTTTCTTTGCCACTTCCCTTTCCAGCCTAGACTTGATGGTGGCAACAAAATTGTCCAAGTCCTCAACTTCCTACCCTTTTGTTGTCGGACCCATATCAATGGTCGTGATGGCATATTCATTCGAAGCAATTTCATCTTGGAATTTATCGATTGTAGGCATTGCTATTTGCACTGTGCGATTTCCAGCCTCATCCCTCTGTATGGCAGAAAATTTCTTGGCTTTCTTTCTTGTGGCAGCTTGCTCTAGCCTGGCCAAGAAATCTGTGGCATCATCTTCTTCAGGAACCTCTACTGGTGCCTTTCTCTTTAATCTTTCTTTTAGCCAATCCGGGATGGTTGACTGTTCAATTCCATCTTCCTGTTGATCCTGGACATCCTGTATATCCTGAACTTCTTGCACGTCTTGGATTTTTGGCATATCCGGAATTTCTTGCACAGATGGGTCTTCCTGGATTCCTTTGAGGGCGGAAATCATTCCCTCTTCAAATTCCCCATCCATTATGTTTGTGTCATTGTCTGATTCTAGAATTTTCGTGCCTGTAGGGGAAGGCTGATCATCATCTTCTGATTGCACTGGCTCTACAACTCTAACTGGAGAAGGAATTATGACATGTTCCCAAGACTCTTCATCCATGGCTAATATTTCATCTATATTCCTGGATGTAGCCGACTGAAGGGGCCTGGATTTGTGCTTCTTTTGAGAAGGTCCCTCATCCACTGCTTTGTTCTTGTTTTGCTTTGTAGGGTCATCAATCTCCTTTCTTTTTTTCAAGTTGGCAGCGTCCGATGCACCAACATTTGAGGAACGTGACTCTGTATCACCCATCAATTCATATGCGAATTGCATATTTCTTCACCGCAAAACTTGCACTTGTTGGTCTATCCACCATTGGGAATATTTGAATACAGGCCGCATGAATGTTGCCAAGTCACCCATCTCAGGCTTAGACCACCTTACAGGAGGAAGTGGCTCTTTTTCATCGAAGCCTGGCTATACATAAACTCCATCATCATCTAGCTGATCAGGTACTCTAAAATTTTTTGTTGCCCTTATCATATTCAGCGGCAATCTTGACCATGGCCTTTTCCTCACATCATATTCATCAGCCGCATTGGCCCAAAAATCTTCTAAGTCTATCCGGTGCTTGTATTTCTCTCCGTCCGCAGTTCCAATGTGATGGAGTGGATCAAAGTTATTCCTCGGCTTGTATGATATGAATGGATATTTTTGTATCTCTAGTCAAGCACTCTCTGCTGCTTGCGTCGTTGGACATGATTCTTCCATATTGCCGATGAAAAATGGAAAAGTGACAGCTGCTTTCTGTTTTGGCCTTTGGATATTTTGATATGTCTCCAATTGCCTTAGAACTTCCAACAAAACTATTTTGTTGGTCGGATAAATGGGCAGTCTATAACGACGTCCTGAGAATCCTTGAATCTTGATGTAAGTAAACTTGGGATATTGGATGAACCAGGATCCATACCTGCCAATCAAACTCTTGGTCTCACGGGTGAGCCTTTGATGTGTTCCGCCTTGGAGAAGTCGAGTGATATACATAAGAAATGCGTCATGTGCTTGCCTGAAGTGTGTCTTCTCTTTCAGCTGCAATTGTGGATAACAATCATAGGCCTTGAACTGTCCTTCGCCGTTGCCAACTACACCCTTGCAAACCAAGCCAGTATACTTGTAAGACCTTGCAAGCAAATATATGACGTATGAGCTCATATGAAAGGTCTTGGTTTCCTCCAGGTTGACCAACTACTCATGAAGGCTATCACTGATCATTCTGGACCAGTTAAACATCTTTACTCCGAAAATTATTTCATCAATGAAATAATACATTCATTTTTCGAAAGGCGCGCCATGAGGATTGCCTACTATTCTATTCAGTAGCAAGACGATGTCGCCATATTCTTCTTTGAAATGTGTTCTGGCCAACTTCTTCGGCATCTTCCCCGCAGTAGGTCTGGGCCTCAGTAACCAAGTCTTGTTTATATTCGATGCACAAAGGTCTTGTTGATCTTTGTAAAGTCTGAGTGCATCTTCTTTGGTTCGATAAGATGTCCGGTTGTAAACTGGAATTCCAAAAGTTTCTTGAATGGCTGGTTCGGACAAGTATGCAAGAACTCTTCCATCAGGAGCTTCTATCTGTCTTTCTCGTGCATTATAATGCAATGCACATTCCAGCATAAGTTCTGGACACTCTTTTGCTGGTGGAAATCCAGCTGCATGAACAATTCCGTTGCGCATCATTCTTCTTGCAATTGGCATAGGCAAACATCTATCACTTCCGTACATTCTTTCCTTGAAATCATCGAAGTCAACATGGCCAAGGTTAGTGTCCACAATATGCTCTCATTTGGATTTAATCTTTGACTGCAGCTGCACACCCTTGCTGGCAAACTTCATTTTTACTTTCTCGAAAATAAATCTGCAAGAAAAGGCAAGGAGAATATTTAAAATTCAAAATTTAAATTACTTGAAAAATATTCCAGCTAGTTGTCAAATCAAACTTCGTAAAGAATTACGCTGGAAAAGAAAAGAAATGGCGAAGTTTTATGCCAGAACGAAGTGGAGAAAATAAATCTGCCTAGCTCTTCTGGAAAAACTGAAATGATCACGATCACAATGCTGGCTGGGATGAATTTACTTTCTTCACTTTGCTTCAAACTTTCAACTTTCTTGCCTTAGACAAATTTTCTTCTCACAACTTTTCTTTTGAGAATCGAATGATTGAAAAATGAGAAGTGAAATCAATTATAAAGATGAGAAGTTCGACTCATTTAGCAAATTTCAGTTGTTTCCATCAAATCGAGTTTGAACTTGGCTTGCACTCAGCTTCTGAATGGCAATTTTTATCTTTAATGATAGTCTCTGGGAAAGTTTCCAAATCTTGCGCCAGTTCAGTAAAGTTCCTTTTTGTCTTTTTCCAATTTTGATTTTTTAACGTTTATCTCTTTGGGGTGTTGAAAAATAAAAATAAACATAATTATTTTATGTGTCGTTTTCAACCCCTTTATTTTATGGCACTTATTTTTATCTAAGGAAAATTTGATTTTCCAAAATTTTCTTGCCAATGCCTTAGGCGAATTTTTTTTTTTCAATTTCATTTTGCCACAATTTTATCTTCCCATTTTATTTCGCCATAATTTTCTTTCCATCCTAAGTCATTGGCAAAATTTTCTTTCCATCTTCCTAAGTCATTGGCAAAATTTTTTAGACATATAAATGTTTAGACTTAGAAAAATATTTCTTATTTTCTCCAAGTATGGCGAATTTTCTCAAGGCCAAGCATATTTCTAATATTTCCAAGGCTGAAGCCTAGGCAAAATTTTAATTTTTTTACCACTCCTCTAAGTATGGCGGACTTCATTTGTTATTAAGCCATGCCTTTTATCGCAAGGCGGACTTTGCATGTGTTCATTCCATATGTCTTGGGGCGGACTTGTCCTTAACTCATGCCATTTCATCTTCTTCCAAGGGCAGACTTTGCCTCTTGTCATGCCATTCTCCATCTGTCCAAGGGCGGACTTGGCATGACCTTGTGCCATTGCTGGGCGGTCTTCATACCATGCCATGCCATCAAACCTTTGTCCAAGGGCGGACTTCATATTAACTCATGCTACTCTTCTTTTATGGTGCAAGGCGGACTTTGCCTTATGTCTTGCCATTCTTTGGAGCGGACTTCATCTAACTTCATGCCACTCTCTCATGGTGCAAGGCGGACTTGCCTTGACTTTATGCCATATATGCTGAAGGCGGACTTCACTTAGCATTGTGCCATCTTCAAATGCCTATGGCGGACTTTCCATCAGTCCATGCCACTTCTCCATATGCTGGGCGGACTTACCTCATCTCGAAGCCATTCCTTATTTTGTCCAAGGCGGACTTGTCATCAACTTAAGCCATTGTCTTCTTTGCTGGGTGGACTTGGCACAATCTCAAGCCATTACCTTGTGAGCTGGGCGGACTTACCAGATTGCCAAGCCATTTAAACTTTACTCTTCCTTCCCTGCTGGTTATGAATTTCAGTCTTCTTTCCATGCCTCCATGATTCTCACCATTATTTTCAGTCATACTTAGACAAATTTGCCATGATTTTCTCAGATTTCTCCATGAATTTTCCAGATTTCTTCATGATTTTTTTGTGATTTCTAGACTGATTTTTCTAGATTTTTAACATTTTTCTGGTTTTCACCATGGATTTCACAAATTTGCAAATTGATTTTCTGAGATTTCTATTGACTTTTTGGAACTTTTGAGTGGATTTTCGAATTTTCAGGCACTTTCAAAATATAGAAACCCTGACAAAAATAGAAACTTTTACCAAAATAGCCCCTAAAAATTAGGAAGTCCAGAATAGGTCAAAAATGCCAAAAATAAAGTCCCTAAAAAATAGGGGGTTCGGAGGGCCAATCCCCAAAAAGTAGATGTCAGAATTAACTGAAACGACAGTCGATCTTCGTCCCTCGGGCCTCCTAAGCATGATGATGACGTTTGCATAGTGATCCAGGCTCAAACTCTTTCCTGGGCTGGGTGTGTTGATGTGATTTTCGTGACGCACCAGAATAAAGTAAGCCAGCGGCTACCTATTCTCTCTTGATCAAAGTATCCGGCGCTAAGATTAGAGAGTTAGATGGGTTCAACTCCAAGGTTCTTCGATGCGAATAGGCAGGGTTGTGTGATTTGTTGGTATTTCAAAGGGACTTCTGGAATTGTTCGGCAGTGGAGAAAAATTCAAATGCTCGAAAGATTTGTCTATGAAGCGTGGGTTTCCTATTCTAACCAGAAAGCTTGAATTGAAGGGTGTAAGGTTTAGAGTCTAATCTATTCTAAGTGTGGGATATGGAGCTCAACTTCAGCAAACTTCAACCAAACTTCGCTTTGCCTCACCTCGGACAGCTTCCACGGAGTCGGTGCAATCTTCAGGGGAGATGACTAAAGATGTTCAAACCACCATTTGACATGAAGATACCATCACAACGACGCATACCACCATTCAAACTGTGATTGAAGTTAGGCCCAAATGTTTCCAGTTGACCACACAAGGCGCATTCACCATCAGCAAATACACTAGTGGTATGGATAGACGAAGTTGCTTAGATCAAACACCACATTCCATAGCTAACATCTACTTGCATGGAATGAAAATTATACTACTTTGAACTATTTTATGCTACCATTTGAATCGGAAGGACGAAGAAACCTTGCTAGCTACTCACAACAAAGATGAAATTCACCATCAATGAAAAACTCTTTTATTGAGAGAGTGTTCACAACAATTTCTTACAAAGTTTTCAAAGGGAAAACTTTCCCTCTTCTTCAAACTACACTATCAATCTATACTAAGTTACTTCTAACTTGTCTCTCTATCCTAACTTCTACTCTAATTCTCGCCTAATGAGATACAAATGAGGGGACTCCCTTTTTGTAATGTCCCCTTTTTGACGGGAACACTTAAACCCGAATCTTGCATTCAAAGTGTTTCTCAAAGAGACATTAGAAATGTTAGAGATCAAAGAATTCCAGTAATAACTTCTAATAAGATCGAAAATGATATAAATATTTCGTTCTTGTCAAAGTTTATTCGTTTCCTCCTTATCACTCACTATGAAAGATTCTTCTATGATATATATTTCATAAGCAGATATTAATCGTCTTTCAAGATCCCATAGATGGAACTCTATTATTCCATTTATCGCTATAGTGAATGAATGGTCATTATTATTTATGAGGTGCAATAATTGCTGTAAGCATTATTATTGGATAGTCATATATAATATATTATATACACGTATATATATATATATATACATACTTCATCAATTACCAAAATACATTTATCAATATATGAACTATATACATAAACATATTATATTTGATATAATTATATTTATCATATAATACTAATTATATATGTCCAACACCCTTCATTACTAAATTCTCATTTATTACCCAAACATCATAATATCTATATTTGAATATACATACTTGTTATTTATATCTAACCCTCACACTATATTTACATATATTCATAAATCATGACACACTTAAATAATATAAGTCTCAACCAATATCTTATCTGATATCTACTATTTTACTTACATATGATAGTACTTACTCCTCATTTAAAATTTATAAAACACTTACCCTTGCATATCATATATATATATATATGCTCACATTATATTTACTCACACATTCTACATAAATTAGTAGGTACCTGAATTGCCGATTCCTTGATGCAGAATATATTTCAATAATCTTTCTTTGCTTCTCCCACTGCTCATCGATTTCCTGTCCTCCTTGGTGAACAGATTGTTGAGAATATTTTTATTAGATGATTCCTTTGTCAGGAATATATTCTTCTTCCGTTATTCCATCGTGCCTCTCCTCTTCCCTACATTCTTCTTTCTTTACTCCCCCACCTTATTTGTATCATAATATATATATTTTTTATGACAAGGGCGTCTTTGGTAAAATCCGATTAAGCTTGACTGCCTTTAAATGTTTTTCCTGTCATCTTTCTTAACTCCCGAGATTACATGCAACAGTCTGTAGCTCATGGTGGCGGTGATGTATCTTATATATTATTGAATGCTCTTGCCCCTTTGAAGTTTGAGGCTAAGGACAAATATCATATTATTCTACTTCTAGTCACGAGAATGTTTTCTATGCTTTTTTTTTTTTATGCCGATCTTCTATCTCCTTTTTTCCGAATGCTTTCCTCTTCACTTTATATCCCGAATCCTTCCATTGGGTCGCGTCCTTATGAAAGGTTTTGTCTCTTGTGATTTGAAATGGTGTTTGAGCGCTCCAAGCATTATTTCCTTATTTTGTATATTTGTATTTTATGTTTTATTTTATTTCATTTGTAATTGGTATATTACGTTTTGAAATAATATGTTTGGTATTTATTTTATTTAGTGATTAGATTAGTAACAATATTTAGTAGTTAGATTATTTTCTTGTATTTTGTGATTTCTTTTGAGTGTAGATAAATATATTAACAGCATTTATAATATTCAGATTTATTATTATTATATTTATAATTATAATATGACAATTATAATTATATTTAAATCGAAGTTATTTATGTTTGGATTTTGACATTTAATTGTATTTAAATGCTTTATAGCTTAGTAATTTTAGGGGACATGACACTTTTATAGCTGGCCAAGTCCAACAGGGCCCGGCTCATTACAATCGATTTGGTGGCCCGTGTAACCTCAGCCCTAAACAAGATTTGCCTAAAACCGCCACCAAGAGGAGTGGTAATAAATGAGCCATTAATGTCCACCATCTTCCAGAAGATTCCAATCCAGAGACGCGTTCAAACTGTTCTTTTTCTTAACTGCAGACTTGATCAAATAAGTTCAACTACAGGCACGTTCTCGATCTAACTTCAAGGCGACAACTTCATTCTTCTGCTTGATGATGATTTTCAACACTTGGGTTTTCATCTTTTCTTTTATCCTGGACTTAGAAATATTTTCTTGTCATCCTTTCCTCTGAGTTGAGTGCATGTTTGAGTCTCAAGGAGAAACTCCAACACTTAGCCGTTTCTCCCAACATCTTCCTTCATGATTTTATCACTTCAATTCATTGTGCTTTGGCCCTGGCGTGCATCCTGCAAAACTGATAAAAAAAAGAGAGCATCAGAACACCTTACAATATAAAATCACCTAACTTACCTGACATCCATATTATGAATGCCTAGGTCCGAGTGATCTTTAGACCCAGTAGAGTTCATCGTTTTTCTTAAATTTCACTTCATCTTCAAATTTCTCGTGCCTAGGCCAGATTTTCCCCTTGGAAATTTCATCACAAATTACCCAAGCATCTGTCTTGACATTTGTTTCTCAGACTTAGAAACTTTTTAATCTTCTGCCTAGAAAATTCCATTCACCTGGCGTCCATCAAAAATCCTCATCTCAAAATTTCCAGCGGAGTGTGGAAAGCTTTAAAATCATTTCCTCGTTGCAAAAATTCAATACCCAGAAAAGTTTTCCTTCAGAAAATGTGAAATTCATGTGTCCTCGACGAACGGGTTGGTTTTAATTTTATTTTAAACTTTGAATTTCTAACCTTAGGAAATATTTCCTCCGCCAAGTTTTCCATGCTCCAACAAAATTTTATCAAACTCAGACAATTTCATCCACCTCTGGCGATTTTATCACTTTGGCAATTTTATCACTTAGAAGAATTTCATTACCTCACCCTTCAGGCCTAGTGTACTTGACTAGGAAAATAGATTTCCAACACTTAGAATAACATATTTCTCCACGCCTTGATTGTTTTTTTACCCACTCTTCATAGCCAAATTCCCACTTGAATTTCCTTAGGCGTATATGTCTTAGAAAATGTCAAGTCAAATATTCATGACTTAGTGTATTCCTTATTTCTCCAAGTTAAGCGTATATATCATTTGTTTTTACATGCCATGGCCGACTTTCACTTGTCTCCATTCATATTTTGTCTTTATGTGAGTCATCTTGAGCGGACTTTGGAGGAGTAGAAGGACTTAAGTCCGCCATCAACATTTTCATTTCTTCATGCTTTGAGCGCCTTAGAAATATTCCAACATCTTTATTTGACTTAAGGCGCATATTGAGACCCTCAACCTTTAATTTCTATTTTTTTTTACTTGCCTTGAAGTTAAATCATACGCCTTTGACTTTCTTCCGAGTTTAGCTTTTAATTTGGTAATATTTCCTCAAGCGCATTTCTCCTTACGGGCTTTTAATCTGAAATTTTGTTAAATTAAGCTCTCCAGGCACAAATAAGAGTATCAACTCGGATTTCTCCAACACTTATCTCCTTCTTCAAGGCGTGGCTGAGGTATTCAGCTCCAGATCTGAAGTGCCTTAAAAAAAATTTCGAGCCCCTTTCTCTTCTCCCAGGCGCAAATAAGAGTATTCCTCAAGGCGCATATTGCAGGGGAAGCTTCAGATTTTAATCACCTCCTGCAAGTCATCAGCTTTTCTTTGACCCAGGTGCACATGAGGAGTTGATCTTCAAATTCGTAGCACTTAGAATAATCCAAGCGCATATCATTTCTTATACTTCCAGTTCCGCAGCTCTTTGATGCGTTCTCTTGCCTAGGCGCATTCTTCCTTCAAATCTCGGAATACTTAGAACATTGCGGAGTCTCAAAGCTGGGCGCATATTATATGTCAAACTTTTAGTTTCATTTCTCACTTAAATGTTTTCCAATCTCATCCCACCCAGGCGCATATTATACTATGAGCTTTCAATTTTAACACCTTAGAGTGTTTTCAAATACTTCCTCTTCAAGGCGCAAATTACATGCAAGGCTTTCAATTTTAAATGGCTCAGGAAGTTCCTTTACCCAGCCACCTAGTGATGGGCGCATATGAGCCCACGTGCTTTCAGTTTGAGGACTTAGAAAAAATTTAAAACATCCTTCTTCCTTATCGGCGCATATAAGAGGGTGGTTTTTTAATTCAACGCCTTAGAATAATTTCAAGTCTCCCTTAACGTGAAGGGCGCGTTTGGAGGCTTGTGCTTTCAATTTCTAAGCCTTGGAAATTTTCAAGGCCTCCCCTTATTTCCTTGGGCGCAAATGGATGGTCAAGCTTTCATTTTTTTTTTTGCACTTAGAAAAAGTTTTCACTAACTCACACAAGTCAGGCGCAAATATCCCCTTTAGGTTTCAATTTAATGACTTAGGAACTTTCAATTCTACCCTCTCCAAGCTAGGCGCAATTGACACCCTGAGCTTTCAATTCACAACCACTTAACACCTTTTATGCTTGCATGCCAGACAAGGGTGCATTTGTAAGGGTAAGCTTTCATTTTTTTTTATTTTTTTTTATGCCTTAGTAAAATTTCAAGTCTTTAAGCTCAGGGGCGCATATTCAAGGGAGAGCTTTCAATTTTAAGTGCCTTAGAATATTTCTCAAGTTCCCTCCTTGATCCTGGGCGCATATGACCCATTGAGCTATCAATCTTATTTGCCTTAGTGGAATCAACCTTTAGCTTCTTATAGCAAGTTTTGGTGCCGGATTTGAAAAAAATATCAAATTTGACGTGTTTCGTGCCCTTCACCAAATTTAGGGTGATTTTCTCCTGCTAACCCTAGTTCGCCCTGACTTTCTATTTTTAGAAAGTTCCTTGAATTCGGTACCTCAGGCGATTTTTGCTTTCTGTTCTGGCGGAATTTCAAGTGATTCGTCTTTGTCGGGGCTTGATGCGATATTTACTTTTATTACACTGCTATTTTTTAGCAATCGCTAAAATAGCAAGTTCATCATAAAGATCTTCAAGTTTCACCAAAGTCGATTGCACAGGGAAATGTAGTGAGTGCGTGGTTGGATCTGCTTTTTACGCATTTGTCTTATTTCCCACTTGCCTTGATTTTAGAAACCCTAATTTCCCCACTTTGGCACACTTCAGAAATAGCGCCATGCGATTTTCCATTCTCATCAACTCAGTTTGTCTTGAAATTAGCCAAAGGGTCCACCATCACATGTTTGGCCTTCGTACACAAGATTGATGTCAAAGCACACTTAATTATAGTTGTTTTACGAGTGACTTACTATTTATAGTAAGTGCTTATTTGAGACTTCCTTAGCTCGGATTTGACTTGAAATTTGAATGACGTGCTCGTTAGTGAACTTGCTTATTTTACTTGGCATGAGTTGACTTTCTATTTATAGCGGAATTAATAGGAACACCCTACTAAAATAGCAAGAGTTCTCACGATTACCTTCAAATTTTGCGGCCCGGACTCCTAAAAGGCGCCCGATTATGGTGGATGCTTCAATTTTAGGGCACCTTATTAAATTCGACTCCTCATTTTTAGCCTTGAAGCTCGAAACCCTAATTTTCTGCATGTTCCTCAAATGAGCTCCGTTTGACCTCTTTTCAGCTGCATGATGATCAGTTTGCAGCTCTGAAGTGTTGGGCAGCTGCTTGAGTGGTACCTGCTCAAAATAGAAAGTGGCTGAAAAGTGGCCGACCGGCTGCAGGATGATTTCGCATGTCACACCGCCCGAAAAATCTTAAGAAAAACCGGAAAAACCAAAAAATCTCCAACATCACGAGGGGCCGGCTAAAATAAGCGAGTTTGAGAAAAGTGACCAGTTCCATTTGCATATTTACATCATTCGCGAAGCTCTTAAAGAAAAACCGAGGGAAGGAATATGTCAACATCGCGTTGAAAAACTCTTCATCTAAGCCCACAGAAATTTACTCGGAGAGATAATTTGCTAAAAAAATAGAAAGTTATGCATTTTAGAAGCTCAAATTTTGCACATGGTGAGTTTGATGTGCTCCCCAGATACCCGATGTGGTATCGGAATCTAAATCTTGGCGAATTGCCACAATTTCCACACTTACTAAAAATGGCCAAGTACCTCTCCGAGAATTTGATGGAAATCTGCTGAGGCACATTGGGCTTACAAGCAGCAAGCGTTAAGTTCAATTTTCAATTTGTTTTACTTCATTCGACCTTGGGTGACCAAGAAAGATGAAACCCTAATTTTGATTTGGTCAAATTTCCGCGTTAAGCTCAATGGTAGGGGACATTCCACGAAAGGCGGTGATAGAAAGAGACAACAACAAAGAAACGTGAAAAGAAACAAAGCCAAAATTAGGGGGTCCCCATTATTTGCAATGGGAGTGATGTGTAAAAAGATCACAATAGGGTGACCATTCAAAACTCAAACCAAACCCCAAACGGAGACCAGACAAAACTGAGACGTGCAACAGCAAAACCCTAAAAGGCAAACTACCAGGGTCCCCATTTGCAATGGGGCGAGGTGTGAATTAGGTCACAACAGGACCTAAATGGACTTCCTAAAAAATAAAAAATGAACCTAACACTATTTTGAACCCAATAAAGTCTAGAGGAAAAACAATTAAAAATATATAGGAGAAAAGGTCCATAAAATAAACTTAAACACATTTGATGAATAATTTCGACACAAACTAGAATTCAAGATTAAACCAAACCATGAGAGGATAACTAGGTTAAAAAAACCAAGAAATCAAGTAATGAATCAATTAAAGGTGAACAAATTAGGTGTTTGATTAAGCACATGTGCATAAATAAACAAAGCATCTAGAACTAAACCAATGGCAAAGAACTGTTGAATCCATGAAATCGAACACTAGGAGATTGATTCAGCCACCATTATAAGTGTTCAAAGAGGGGCCCTTAGCTTGAAATCACTTGGGGCATGTTTTTCTCACAACATCAAGAAGGTCAACAAGTTCTGAAGAGTTGGGGAAAGGACTTTCTCACTGGGTGAGTCCCTAATGTTTTGGGGACCAAATGACTCCTTATTAAGAAGGAATTATCTATAAATTAAATCAGAGAAGTTGTACCATTGGGGTCATGATGTCACTTTCAATTAAGAAAATATCTGGAAGCCATGGAGAAGATGAGTACAAGGGATTTGGTTGTTAAGAGGAATATATCTTTGTCAACTCAGAAGTGTCATGTGTGATATGGAGCAACGTAGAGACAACTTCAAAAGGAAGCACAAATCTTTAAAATAAGAAGAAAAAAATTGACTAAAAGTTTTGGTTTGTGCAAGTGACAATTTCATCGTCTACCTTAGTAATTTTTTCAAGATTAAAGCAAAAAAAAAAATCAACCTATCAAAAGCAACAAAATCCTCACAATTGAGGCAAAACTAGGAATATGAAGGCTTTTTGGCATTTCACCTTGCTTTTTTTAATGTATGATCTTGTTTTTTCAATATCGAAAGGATTTAGGGAAGGCATGTGCATCTTTCCAAGGCTGTTGGAGATTGATAAAGAATTGATGTCTCATGTTTTAATCTTCATATTTTCTTCTTTATATTGTCATCAACATTGGAACAAGGCTTTTATGGTAGAAGGCATATTGCAAGTGTTTTGGACCTTACCATAACATTGTTGGATTTTATATTCTCACTAGTGGTTATTGTTATCACTTATACTAGACCGAAATTAGTGGCATGATAAGCTTATACTCTTTTGGATTTTTCTTCCCTTTTGAGGATTTCTCCAATTATCTCGCATTTCAATAATGTGTGTAGTTCTTATACTCTTGTTTCATTTTCCTTTTAATGTTTAGGCTATTTAGTATCCTTTTTGTTGTGGAGAAATAGTGTATTGAGGCTTCTTGCAGGATTTGTGTTATAGTGTCTATTGATGATGAAAATCATGAGGAATATCCTCCCTTTTACAAATAAAGGACTAAATTAAATTTATATACATATTTATCATATTAATTAAATTCATAAAGAAACGATTAAATCTTATCATAACCAACTCTTCAATAATAGATTCAATGAAGGGTATCAAGAATTTTTGCAAGTATGATGGTGTTTTCATTGATGTCAATAAGCTTGTGTTGTCATTGATGGTAGTTGTGTTGTGATTGAGAAGATATTATTTCTTTGATTAGTTGCATTATGTTGTCATCAATTAAGTTGTTTATGTTAACCTCTGGTGTTTCTTAGATAAGCTTTTATTTATGGTTTAGATGTTGAGGATATTGAGAAAATTGAGAAAATAAGGAAATAGGGTACATTGCAGAGGTATTCTAGTTTGCAGAGGTGTTATGGTTTTGCTTTGCATATATTCTGGGTTGAAGATCTAATTATGTGGTTTGGATATGTTGGTTAGAGATGTTCAGAGTTTCTATATCCAAAATTTCGGCTTCGGGATCGACGGTCAAAGGAAGTTATGTTCACCAGTGTGTGAACTGGTTTTGCAGTGTTTCTTAGAGAGGTGTCTGGGAGAAATGTATCTACTCCACATTTTTCCATGGTTGCTCTTCAATTCTTGCGATTTTGAAGGAATGTTGATGGTGTTGATCTCTTGCCTGTGTGAAGAGGATTTGTGGTTTGATACTTCGGAAGTTGGATGTTAGAGTTGTAGTGTTTGGCAGTCAAGTCTGAGTGTACAAGTTCTGTACATTCTAACGGTGTGAGTTGTTGTGAAGGAGTTTGATGGGTTTTAGGAGGATAGCGGAATATTCTAAATCATGATGAAGCATGGTATGTGGTTTGCAAGTCGTCCTTGGATTTAAGGAAGTGTATAATTCAAAGTTGAATGGTGTTTGCACGGGTAACGACCAACCTGGTGTTTACAGTACATTCAAAGATGCTTGAGTATTGATGAAGGCGTAGTGTGGCATGTGCGAGTTAATTTGTGTCCTAGTTAAGTTTTGTTTCGGTTTGCTTTTCTTTGCTATCCACCATAGGAAAGTTTAGTGCCAACCTACTTGAATTTGTAAAGTGCAAAGTAAGTGTAGCCGACTTGAAGATATTTTTCAAGTTGTGGATGGTATAAATGCAAGGTTAATTGATGTGAGATGAAGTGTGGAATAGGGTTGAGTGTTGTGATGCGAAATTAAGTGTAGAAGTGTGAATTGTAGTACAAGCTATAATGCAAGACTGCTGAATGCAGTGAGCTGAGGTATCTTGATCTCTTGAAGGCTACAAGTGTTGTTGGAGCTATTGTGGTGGAACTTTTGTTGCATTGAGATTGTGTGTTCTATGTAACATCTTATCTTATTTTCTTCTTTCTATTCCGGTAGTGAGCCTGGGTTGTGATCCTTTCTGGATAGTGTGTCCTATTCTGGAAATGAGCTTCTTTGTATCGATTTTTGCAATTACTTATATTGTGAGCTAATCCTCACTAGTTTTTTGAAATATGCCCCTTAGTTTTTTCTTGGAAATGTCACAACACAAACCGACACTACGCCAATGATTAGCGTTAGCTCCAAAATTGAAAACAAATTTAAAATGATCTCAACGCCAAGAATGCACACTCAACCCCAAAGAAGGAGAGGTGTTGTCATATGGCGGAGAAAACTAAACAATAACTGAAATGAAATTACAATTGAATGAAGCTAGGCGGTGAACCAACCATGAAAGATTTCCGCACTTCCACTGATTCAGTGGGGGGAAGAGATTACAAAACAAACTAATTCATCCGTTGTGGCGGGCATCCACTTGTGAGTGGGAATTCGCCACTTTTCAGTGGGTGACTGAAGAGAGATTAATTGTTCTTTCTCCACACTGGCGGTAAACCATCTAGGGGTTACAAATGCATGAAATTTAACACTAAAATAGGCAACAATCTAAATGACTGGAACAATACTACTGTTTATAGTCTTACAATGAAAAACAACTGCAATCTTCAAGTGTTATTACAATATTTACAATGCACAATGAAAGGATGATTTTCCCACTTGATAATCTCTCAATTATTGAAGCTTGAAGCCAAAATCAGAAACTTAAGCAAACTGATATAAAAAAATATGCAATCTGGAAATGATTACCAGCAACATTGAAACACCAAAAAATGAACAAAACTCTTACCACTTTGCAAACTCCCACCAAACCGAAAGCTCATCAATTCATTGACTAGGCGATCATGAAATAAGCACTTTCCAAGCTCCAAATTCAACAAAACATCCAACACGAATTCCAAGGCATTAGAGGCATGGTACGGCCCTATGAGAGGGTCGACCTCACTTATAAAATCATTCACTTCACTATAAAACCTGTCCTTGCACAAATAGAGACACCTGAAGCATATAATTTGATAGGATCAATACCCATATGCAAATAAAATTTACCCTTGGAGCTGTATACAAATTCGCCTTGCAGCCATGACTGAACCAACAAATAGAAAACCACATAAATGCTCACAACTTCATCAATATACCTCCAAATGTGATGAAATGAAGTGCAAAGGCTCTTTGGAGGATAGGCGCCCAAGTTGCAATGTTGAAACAGCTTCAAACCACCTTCAATTATTTGGCACGAACTCCAATGCCCAACAAGAATGGTACGGCTTTTTGGAGGTGCAATTTTGCAATATAATAATAATGACTTTTAATTAACTTCTAATCTCTTGTGGAAAGGGACGCCTTGTGCCAAGAATCACTTTGCCAAATTACCCAGAACAATATTTTATTTATTCAAAAAGCTGCTCATAAAAAACTACTTCAGCTGTATAAACACCAGCAACATAAAAATTGAAAATATCACCAAAATTCTCCAACTTTGAAGCTCAATCTGATAGTCTGGATGAGAAGCAGTCTTAAAACCAACTAGGTGTTATCTTTCAAACACGAAATTGGACAAATGCTAGGAGGTAAGCATTCCTTGAAGCCAAATACATGAAGTCATTCCGATA
>VDFB02353061.1:0-22956 GCA_007258455.2 Sequoia sempervirens
TCTATTCTTTGATTGGTCCTCTCTTAGAGACATTAGGCATGATGTTCCCTAAGCTAAGACCTTGCATGAACTAAGAAAGACTCCTTTGATCATTTCCTATTTTTACATTTTGCATTTGTTGTTATATGGCCACCTTGAATAACACAACTTGCATGCTTGTGAATCCATATTGTTTGTTCATGAGCTCCAAGCAAATAGAGTTTTCCTTGTCTCATGAAGCTCAAAAATCATACTTGTGTGGCACCTTATTAAAGTTATCAGGAGATATAAATTTGGTATGGTTTATACGGGAAGCCCAATCTGAAGCATGTCTTTCCCCATAGCCAATTGTGTGTGAGTGCATACTGGCCATGAGTGTATGTTTCTCACCTTTTAGGCCTTTTCGCCCAGTGGATAGCCATGATTTCTGTTGCCTCAGAGTGAGTATGTTTTTTTAAGATAAAAAACCTAGATCTGATCCACATCATGTTAGACAAACAATCAAAGCTTGATTTGATTATTTTTTATTTTTTTCCCATTTCTCTTCTTCATCTTTGGCATTGAGTGCTTGTGCCTTGTTGTTCTTGATATCATTTTCATTTTTAATCCTTTGTGCTTAGGTTGGTTTTTCATGGGATCTTGATCTAGGGGGCTTGATCACCCCTCTTGATCATTGTTGTCCCATCTTGCTAGCATTGGTACATTTGAACCCCTCTTGATGTGCATTGGTCTACTTTAGTGCGAGTTTGAAGCAGGTTCATCCTCTCACTAAAGTGGGGGCTAAATGTGGTCACTGAAAAAGTAATCCTTCTACTTTTTTTGACTCATTTGGGCCCTCCTTTTTATTTTTGGGGTAAGCCCACAAAATTGGTTTACAATTCGAGTGAGGAAGGAATTGAAAAAAATTCCACCATGGAAAAAAAAAAAATGGCATTCAAATGAACACAATTTAGTCCAATTGAACCCAAAGGGTTTCACTAGAACCCCCATTTGAGTGAACCCATTAAATGTTGGGTCCTACCATTCCTAAGAAAAAAACCAAAAGAAAAACTTTGTGGAAAGGGGGTTTGCTCAAACCTGGGTTTGTTCAAACCCCCCTATTCCCCCTTCTCCCCCTCTGGCACCAAAAATCTCTAGAATTTTTCCCTTCAAACCTCAAGTTGAGGATGAAAATGGAGGAGACTTCATAGACACAACTGGATGATGGTAGTCCTCAGAATGAGCTATCCAAGGAATATAATTTTAATATGTTTTGGTTTGATTATGTATTTGCTTTTTTAGTTTGACTAAACATTAGGTCTTGGGGCCTTATGAACTAAAAGGATTTAAATGGTACCTTACCTAAGTGTTGTAAAGTGTTGCAACACACTTTCACACTTTTCTAAGGTCTTTTAGTGTATTTCAGCTAAATAACCTCTTTTCATCATTTACCAAGCCTTATTTCAAAGTGTTGTAAAATGTTGTAACCCACTTTCACACTTTTCTAGGCTTGTCATTAATAATTGGGCTTTCTTATTCTTTAACTAGCCCCATTTTTCATCCACAAGTCTTATTTATCTATATTTTCTAGAATAATCTTGACAAATATCATTTAAAACATAAAAATCTCAAAACCCACCTCAAGTTTCTAAGGTGGGACTCATTCACCATTTTGGGAGAATGAGTCCCCTTAGGTGGGACCCATTCTCCAGGATCTGAGGTCAGCCTGTAGTGTTGTACTTTCAAGAATGATTGCATAATTGAGTATAAATACAAGGTCGTTTCTCTCATTTTCACATTCAAGCATACCTAACATTCAAGAGAATACCTAGCAAGTTGGATCAAGCATTTAAGAGTTCACAAGAGCATTTGATCATTCACAAGAGCATTCAAGGCATTTCAAGGTCAGATTATCAAGCTTTCAAGAGAATTTTCAAGTATTAATCATCATGTCAAATATTGTTTGCATCATGTTGTTTTAGAGCTAACAATTGTGTGTAGGATTATGTGATTCAAAAAAGCATTGCATTTAAGACTTTCACCATTAAGCTAGAGTTCAAATATACATCCATTTGAGTCATTCCTTACATTTTTTCAACACCTTATTGCTAGGGTTTGGTGAGTTGCAACATTGTTATTTTGTTCATTCATCATTCTCCATTCTATTTCATTCTATTTCAAGGGTTTAACTACCAACAAGGGGTTTGACCAAGGAAAACCCCTATCCACTAAGCCCACAACATTTTCCCCTCTCTTTGCATGTGATTTGTGGGTCTAGGTGGAAGATCTATCAAAGAGAAAGATTGGAAAAGTTTTCAAAGTTGCAAAGAAGCCTTAGAGAAGCTTAAAGGTCTTTAGGTTGAATTTTGCAATTTTGGACCTAAATTTGAATCAAGAATAGAAAAGTAGACTAAGAGCTACAAAATTTAATTTTAAATTTAAAAAAATACAAAAGTGGACTAATTCACCACTATTGGTGAATGAGTCCCACTATACCTATCTATCAAAGATTTTTGTAGATCTGAGTACCCTTTTGTCTGAAACCTATTCCAACATAGTTTACCTGAAACTAGATTGATTCGTCTAGCTTGGTGTATGAGTCCTAGTTAGCATAAACAATAAATTTTTTAGGGAATCTAGACCTCCATATTTGCTTCTTCAGTTTCCCAGGTGCACATTTCTAGTTTCATAGCTTTACATTACATTTTACTTGCATTTCTAGGTCTTTTTTCATATCACATTGTGTTTTCCAAGTTTACACTTGTTGGTGAACCGCTTGTCTTAATCATATCCTAGGATACCTTATTTTCAAATCTCTTATATCCTTCATTAGTTTGAAATCTCTAAGGTGTCCTTGAGTGTGGAAGGTGTGAGATTGGTTCTCACTCCTTGTACCCCATTTAGTCAAGGAAGTGTAGCAATCCACATTTCCATCATTCGCATAAGTTCACACTCTCACCAAAGTTGGGTCTACATTTAGCATCATAAATTGTCACCTTTAATAATTTCACACTATTTTTTTCTCCCTCCAAAGTAATTAGACCTAATTTTACATCTAATATCCTTAATTATGCATTTTGTCACCCATTTGGATATTTACCAAGAAAACCCATTTACAAAATCAAAGAAAAAATTAGTATTTTGCCCCCAACACTTTAAATCCTTTAGTGAAATCACTCCAATAACTTTAAATCCTACAAAAGAGGGCCAAGACTAAGTTTCACTAAGGGACTTGGCCCCCCTATTTGACCTCCAAACTTTAATATGTTAGAGTTGGCATTTCTTATTTTAATTTCAATTGTCAAATGTTGGCTATCAGGATCTAATTTTTTGGGAAATTTAATTAAATTCTTATAAATACCTAATCATTTAACCATTTTTAAACTAATTGGAAAAATCTAGAAAAGGAAGAAGATATATATCATTACATTTTGGAAAAATACATTTGAATTTGCAGGTCTTCATGCATATTTTCAGTTTTGATAAAATTTCATTCAATGATTAGAGTTTTATGCCAATAGAAGGACATGATGGAATCCAAATTTGGAAAGTTTCCTTGGCCATTTTCTACAATCGAATGACTTGTTTTCAAATTGTTCTCATCTTTAAGATTCACTCTACTTCTTTCCTAAGGTGAGGTATCATTGTGTTTTAGATTTACTAAGGGTATTTGAAGTTTAATTTCTCTTAGGTAGATCACATCATCATCATTTAGGAATCCTTATTTAATGCACTTGAGGATGGTTTTATTTATTTTATCTCATTACAACCTTAGATGAAAGCTAAGAGCACATTAAATTTTATCAATCAGTTTATTGGCTATTTGTGGAGCTAGAAATATCAAAGCATGGGTTTGACCAAAGAAAACTCCTACATAGCCACCCCCCACCATTTCTTTTCTCAATTCATTGCAAGTTTGGATCCAAAGATGGAAATTTGTAGAGAATGATATGGAAGGAAAGAAAAGGGTTAAAGGACTACATTTTCACATAAAAAAAAATGAAGTAGGATGTAGTCACCCTAAGTGACTTAGTCCTACCAAATCATATTCAATTTTGCATGATAGGTGGATAAAATTTTTCCTTTCTCATATTTGCTATCATAATTTTTTGTTATTGTTTCTTAGTTGTTGAAAAGTTGGGGTATGTGTAGGATCATCATGGAAAAAATAGGCCCCTAAGTAGAGAAAAATTTAGAAAATTTAGAGTTAGGCAACTTGACGTAAAAATTTGAATAAGTTATTATATTATTTTAAAAATATGTAAGAATAGAATCTGTAGCAAATTGAATGCAATTTCTAAACTACTAGGTTTATTTAAAAAAAAAAAAAATCTATTTGGTGAAAATTTGAAATTTCAATGTAGTAGTACTTAAATTTCAGGGAAAAATAAGTAGGTGCCTATCTAACCACCCTAACCATGATAAAATGATAATATTTTTTTATAAGATTTTAGATATAAGTAGAGGACTCATGTCCCAATGTGACATATTTTTTTGTAATTTTTTTTCAAGTAAATAATTAATTATGAATTTTTTATTAGAACTATTAAAAAATATAAAAACTTGTATGTCTTACCACCTTAACTTGGTCAAAACTTCATGAAATTCATTTTTTTTAATCCTATAGTATGCAAAGCATAGAATGTGACACATGTTTCAGATTCAAAAAATGTGATATTGTTTGAAAGCTATAGATGTTTTTCAATTATCCTATCACTAAGGACATTAGTCATAATTCAAATAGAAAATGAATAATAATTATTTATTAAATTAAAAGTAAAGCATAATTTATATTGGTAGAAAGCTAAGAATCTCCTTTAAAATCCCTCTTCGTTTCATCAATTTTGGGTAAAAAAGAAGTCATCAACCACATACCCTATACATACCCATCATATCACCACTTTTTGGCCCATCATGATCCTACACATACCCGTTGCATTTACATATTAGGTCACATAGTTTAATTAGGTCAATTAAAGAAATTCAATTCCAATTAATTTCCAAGGGACAAATGGATTAGATCTAAGGTTGATTGACTCACCTTCACAGTTGAAATTCAATCTAATCCCCTTGCCAATTTGTATCCCAATGTTCTTTGAAAAAGGACTGATGTTAATGATCTATGCATTAGACATAGGATCCATCCTTATTCGGTGCTAGTAATATACATATTGCACAAAGGACTCAAGATATCTCTAATCAATAATTTCTTTGACAACTCCTAATACTATTTGTTTAATTCCTCATTCTCTACAAGATTCATCTAATGGACTACCTCATTTGAAAAAAATATCTCTTGGTACCGATTCCATCTAGTGACTTACATTTTTCACTAGTGGCAATTCTTCATGTACATTATCTACACAATGTCAAAAAACTCCTCTAATAGATCTAAATTTTTTGTTGGTATATCTTCATATTCTTATTTTTAATCTCTTTGAATTAATGTACAACACACATTATTGTGTCACATATCATCCAAAAATTTATTTCCATTGACCAAACAAAGGGTATGTGCAGGATCATCATGGAAAAAAAGGCCCTTAAGTGGCAAAAAATTTAGAAAAATCAAAGTTAGGCAACTTGACATAAAAATTTGAATAAGTTATCCATATTATTTCAAAAATATGTAAGAATAGAATCTATAGAAAATTTAATGCATTTTCTAGTCTACCATGTTTGTTTTTTTAAAAAAAAATCTATTTGGTGAAAATTTGAAATTTCAATCTAATAGTGCTTAAATTTTAGGGAAAAAATAAGTAGGTATCTATCTGACCACCCTAACCACAATAAAATGATAATTTTTTAATAATATTTTAGATATAAGTAGAGTACTCATGTCCTAATGTGATGCATACTTTTTTTTTCAAGTAAATAATTAATTATGAAATTTTTATTACAACTTTTAAAAAATATAAAAAATTATATGTCTGACCACCTTAACTTGGTTAAAACTTCATGAAATTATTTTTTTTAAACCTATAGTATGTGAAGCATAGAATGTGACACATGTTTCAGATTCAAAAATGTGATACCATTTGAAAGCTATAGATGTTTTTCAATCAACCTATCAATCAGGACTTTAGTCATAATTCAAATAGAAAATAAATAATAATTATTTATTAAATTCAAAGTATTAAAGCATAATTTATATTGGTGGAAAGCTAAGAATCTCCTTTAAAAACCCTTTTCATTTCATCAATTTTGGGTAAAAATATTCGTTAGCCACATACCCTACACATACCCATCATATCGCCACTTTTTGGCCCATCATGATCCTGCACATACCCCAAATTCTTGTATTACTACATACCTTTTCTTCCACCTCCTTTAAGGCCTTGAACTGGTGAACTCCATACTACATCAAGGAATAATTGTTAGCATGGCCATCATGTATTGCACACTAATGAAACTACCATGAGTTTCCTAAAAATATATCAGAAGCATCCATAGGCATGATGTCACACATCACCTCATCATGGTAATTTCCATTCTTTAACTTTACTAATAATTGTTCATTGATCAAAGCTATATGGTCCTTCTACAACCATGTAATCACATATGGATGTGGATGTTTCATCTTCACCTATAATTTGTTTACCATTTCCTCTGCCATAAGATCATTAGGGCTAAAACTATAAATGAAAATATTATAACATTTTCCTTATTTTTTGCATCTAGTATGGAATAAAATTTTCCTTTGAACTAACTATTTCTCCTCAATCAACAAGGCTTTTCTTGTGATTAGATCTTATCATCTTCTTTCATCTTTAGAATGCTCAAGTTTTACATATTCATCTACATGTGCAACTCAAGAAAATTACATTAAGGTATTCTATTTTTCATTCATTGAATTTATGGAAACTTGTATGCTCAATTTCCTTCTCCAAATTGGAAATAGATTCCATAGAAGCCTCCTTTTTCAAGTCCTCACCCAAATCATCCTCTTCAAGCTATTTGTTCACCATTATCTGGTCATTCAAGGATGGTAGGCATTGTCTTCTCTCTATTTTTGATGGGTTCCAAATTCTTCATTCTTATTTTGATCTTCATTTTGACATCCATAGGATCTTCAAGCAGTATTTCCACCACAACCTCTTTCTCTTTTGCTACTTTCAAATCATTTGATCAACTTCTCTTCTACCTTCATGAAAAATTGGTAGGAATCTTATGTAGTAGTCATTGTGAAAAAAACTTGGCTCCTCTTGGAAACTTGGTCTCAACCCATTTATGTAATAAGCTACCTTCTTCTTGTTGGTCTTAGAATGGCCTATTCTATGACCTTGTAAAAATCCTCCATGTATTATTTAATATACTTAAACCTTTCATTCAATATTTATATCTTCTTCAACAACTCTAACTCATAATCAAATAGAATAAATTGCTTCTTCATATTATCCAAAATTCAATCCCACTTTGTAATCTTTTATTTTCCTCTTCAATTTTTGTATAGTTGTACCTCCTTCCACCAAATGTTGGTGTGACCTTTTAGTTTGGTCTTAGCAAACTTGACCCATTTAGGATTTTCCACATTTGCATGCTCAAAGTACTCCATATCATTGATCCAATCAATCAAGTTTTTTAAATTGATATTTCTAGAATAGATAGAAATTTCTATTTTGGTTCTTTTTCCAATCTTTGAAATAGTTTTTAACAATATGATATCATACATGGATCTCTTGATACTTGTTTATGTTATTTTGACTATGTTTCTTGTTCAACTTTATCTTCACTTTCTTCTATATTCCTCTAGGATCTAATCTTGTCTTCATATTCTCTTAGACTACATTATTCTATCTTTAGAGGGCTCTAAAACTTTCTTCTATAACAAGTACATTTCTCCCTCCATGATTTCTTCATGAAAGAATTTTATCAAATTCACTTCAAGCCCACAATCACATGTCTTGGTGCAAACTGCTCACATTTGATGGTATCTTTATGCACTCAATATCTCCTCGTTTGATACCACTTGATGAAGGGTTAATTCACACAAAACACAGCAAAAAAATGTACAAATGTGAAAATATGAATTCTTTATTTAAAATATTACCATTTACATAACAAAAATCTAAAATGAAATAGAGGACCAAATCCTCAACATATTGCAATTGTAGCTTCATTCCCAAATTTTTAAGAGCCTTTTTCCACTCTTTAGCTTCAAATTTGATTTTAATTCATGTCTTTCCTCCTTTTTTATTACTTACCACCATCCCATCATCACTGCACTACTTAGGAATGTTGGAAAATATGTTATAAATAGCCTTGGACACCTCCCAGAAAATTTTGAAATTTGTAACTCTAAACCCCAAAAAAATAGCTCAACTATTTGGAGTCATAACTTTTGATCCAAGAACTTGATTGAGTCCATTTTTCAATAAATTGAAGTACTTAGACTACTCTACAATGCTTGGGACTAGAAAAAGTCACTTGAAGCCTCAAAACTCATATTTAATAATGTTTCTAAGATCTTCAATAACATAAATAAGTAATAACTTCAATTCCGTAAATAATCTTGGCTTGAAACTTACCTACAATGTGCAATTTACCAATATGAAACTTTAGGGAAAATTAAATAAGTCCCTACATGATCATACACAAACTTCTTAAAAATATAAGCCATAATATTTTTAACCCTTTTTTAAAATTTGATAGTTTTAAACTATTCTTTAGGACTTTAAAGGAAATACACTTCACAAGTATTCACCCAAAGAAAAGCAAAAAAAAATTAGGTGATACAAGATTTCTCTTACAACTTGCTCCTACATCAAGTAGTCTACTCATCTTGGACAAGATCATTATTGTGGTTCTAACACTTAACAAAATCATTGGCATGTTCAAGTCCCTATCATTTAAAATTTGAGCTCATGCATTCCAAGGCCAATAATAGTGGGATCTATTTGGTACCTATTAGTGTGGCTGATGAAAATTAAAAATTATGTGTCGAGGGATATGTATTTAAAGACATCATGCTAAGACATTAGTGGATCATTGAATGGTCAAAGATTTATGGACTAGAAGTCACAAAATCATTAAAATCATTTCTCCTTTTGTAAGTAAATCAATCGTCACTCATCCTATGTTACAATAAACAATAATCAATCTATCATTAATTAACAAGTGATTCATTATCAAAGCACACACTAAGTAATTTATCTAAGACAGTCACTTACTGACTTACTTTAGCAATCACAAAGCGAACAATGGTATTCATTGCCACTTATATTGGCATCCATTGACAACTTCTTAACTCCCTTTCTTTTACTATCAATTTGATCTAAGGGATTGACTTCTGAATAAGAAAGTATTTCACTTTGAAATCCTTGCATAATAAGCCACATGGTTCTCTTTAGCACCACCAAACTTTACCCTACTTCATACATAATTAAGTGAATAGATATTATAGTTTCAAAAATCAAACTTTGTTTAAAATGAAATAACATAAATTTAAATAGAATTATATCTTAAAAATAAGATTGTTGCCATGATTATATCAAAAAAAAAAAAAAAACTTAATTTCATTTGAAGTCTCTAATTTTAATTATTTAATTAGAAATTACTTTTTCATTTTCAATCATCTTGATATCTTGATTTTGTCTCAACTCTAAAAGAAAATCTTAATAATAAATCAGAAAGTCTATTCAATAACAGATCTTGTTCAAGTAAGGTCATGTAATTAATCACAAAGTCAGTGTAAAAGAAAAGAAAAACTAAACTAATATGATTAGTAAAGCAGGGTTTGAACGCGAAAATCCACTAAATTTGAGAATGTCGACTATGGAAGGGAAAGTAAAATGTTGATTCGTAGAACAGTCCTACCATGCAAAACCAAAACATACACGCTAATATTTTTTCGTATTTTTTCTTACTCGACTAGACTTTTGATGTTTGCTGCTTTAAATTCCACACGTTATCAGACTCCCTTAAATTACAGGTTGTTAGTCATGAATGCATTTGATTATAGGTGGCGAGTTGTGAGACACTAGTCACGTGTCAAGTAGAAGAAAATTAATCATAAATTCAGGAAAAGTAATCAATTTATATCGTGATTGACAAGTTTTTTAAAGTTGATGGTTGTTGTTCTAGATAAGGAAAATGAAGAGAAAGATACCTTTATTGTAATTTCTACTTTATTATATTGTTAATTAAATACATTCATTGATATGACTGAAAAGTTTTATAAAGTCATGATTATTTTTGTTAATAAGGAAAAAAGTAGAGAAAAACATACCTCTTGCAATTTTTACTTTATTGGGTTGCTAATCAAATGCATTCAATGATGTGATTGACAAGTTTTATAAAGTTAATGGTTATTCTTGTAGACAAAGAAAAGGAAGAGAAAGACACCCTCTTGCAATTTCTGCTTTATTAGATTCATAATCAAATGCATTCACGAGCATGCTTGACAAGTTTTATAAAGTTGATGATTATTCTTGTAGATGTGGAAAAGGAAAAGAATACACTCCTCTTTTCAATTTGTATTTTTAATGGCCAAATTTTCATACCCATGCTAATTCCTATTCAGTTTTTAGTTATTTCAATAGAATTCTTTCATATAATTTTATATCATAATTGATACATTTTTGTATTTAATTTAATTTTAATTTATATTCAATTCAATTCAATTTATTTTTATTTGTAAATATTTATTACTTATTATTTATTTATTTATTCTTATTTGTGGATATTTTCATATATTTTTCTTTACTTCAAAAAAATTATTCCCTCATTTAAGGTTTATTTCACACCACTTGACATCAATTCAAATACACTCTTGAACTCAAGATTTAAATATTCAAATTCAAATTCTAAGACTAGGATCATTTCCTATGAACTATTGTGAGTTCACTTGATCAATATTTGTATAGCTCAATCATATGATTTTATGTATAAAGACATTCATTTGTGCCATTAATCAATAAAAGGGATCACTTGAAAATGAAGGGAAACTCACAACTTCACGGAGAAATATTTTAAGTACACTTAAATATTTGAAAACTATAAGCTCATTGCATCAAAATTTACATATATGTTACTTACATGTTGGTGAATGTTGTCTTAAAATATTTGCTCCAAACTATAAAAAATAACTCAGCCTAGAAGAATCGACCCTAACAATTCAATAGATTCCCCAAAGATGTTGATGAACACCTATCCTCAAATGTAACTTAGATATCAAAGATCAATGTTAGTAATGGGTGAAAGAATGATAATGTGTCCTACTTTTCAACCTCATCAAACTAAAAAAAATAATATTTTCTATCATTCAACATATTATGTCAATTGCAATATATATATATATATATGATTAGATTTAATCAAAATTTTCACTATATTATTTTATAGTGACAATTTACTAAAATGAATGACTTTTGCTATAAATAAAATCTTTCCCTAATTTATTAGAATTAGATCCTCAACTCAAATATTTAATGCATGGATATTTATTACTAGTTTTTAATCAAATATTTTATTAATAATAATTTTTAACGGGTAATTGTAGATGTTTAGACCCGAATTTCACCACAAGGTGTTTCTCTTTTTCTATTATTGAAATTAAAAAATATATATTATTGAAACAAGGATGTCAATTATAGAGTGAGGGAGAACTACCACAATCAACACATGGTGGGTCACTCTCCTCAAGAGGATCATCATGGTTTTCCCTATCTACATTTATTAATTTGGAAAACATAAGGTAGCTAACTCATTATGGTCTTATTTTTGTTCTATTTTATCCTCTTCTTCATGATCTAAGCATATCACAATAGGTTGCATATTAGTTCTATCAGCATGATTACGAGCACTAACATCCATGTTTTTATCTAGTGATATTTTTATTCTTTTTTTTGTTGTAAAAAATAAGGTTTAGATTCATGGTTTGGCAAGGGTGGTGAGGTGGAGTTAGGAGATAATGAAGATGAATGGGTGGGAATTATCTCACTAACATTTAGTTGGATGGATGGCTGGTCATTAGGTACTATTTTATGCTCTTCAACAAGTTGATGAGCTATAGCATGGCAGCTTCATTTATGCTCTTTGCACTTCTATTTATTCTCACATGAGCTTCAGCTTGTGAAGGGGTAATTGAGGTGTTCCCCAACATTGGTCTATTTTTCTTAATTTGGAGGAGGAATTAAAGGGACCAATTTTGGTTGGGAGACCACTAGATTCATATGTTTCTACCTAAAGACTAGTTTTTATTTCAAAGGCACAAATTTAATTACATGGTTATCCCTTGGTCCTTTATAGGATGGTGTAGAGGGAACCACGACATACATACCATGTGCTCAAGGGAGGATACCTAGTTTTGATTGAGGTTCATTCGCCACTTGTGGGGTAGTAGGTGTAAGGCCTCTCTAATGTTTGATAAACTTGGTGCTATAGGTAGACACACAATACAAAGGGTGGATTCCTAACTAAAAATTTCATCTTTCATGAGAGACTTCATTTAATTATCAACTAGGGGCTCATAAGATTTTGATAGTGTTGGCACTATATATGCATTCATGGGTTATAAACACACCCTATATCAATGGAGTATAGGTGATTACACATGTACAAAAAACTATAAAATATAAAAAGGGAAATGAAACACTAAATTGGAAAACAAGGGAAATAATATAAGCTTCTACTTTATGCTATGAGTACCTATCACTCAAGACTATATTTGAGGTGTGGATTTGTTGTTCATCCCCTTGGATGTTAAAATTTTGTGCACCTTGAGGTGTTTCTCATTTATCCCCTTAAATGTTAAAATTTTGTACACCCCCTGAGGTCACTAGTAAAATTTTGTAAATAAATTACTAGGTGACTAAAACTTTTAGTCACAACAACTAAAAATGACTAAATTCTACTCATTTTTTGCAAGTCAACTATAAATGAGTAAATAAATTACTAATTTTTTCATTGAATAAAAAATTATTTAGTCACAAAAATAAAATGACTAAATAGTTAGTCATCAAATCTAAATTAGACAATTTTTTTAAAAAAACAACTCGACCAATTATTGGCATGATTATTCATGTTCATTGTAGATTCATTCATCTCACTTGGCCTCACTTCTATCGTTCATTGTAGACCTCACTTCATTCATTAGCCTAGAATGAGGTGTTTTGATCAGTTATAGTAGCTACTTGCATGGGTGATAAGCATTTAGAGAGGACCTAGAGACTTTTGAAAAGATGGGCAAGGAAAAGGAATTTAGAGCTTTCTGTAATGAATTTGAATTTCTCGAGGCCCCTTGTAGAAAAAATTGGATTTGGGGACACCCTCTATAGTGAATTTAGAGGTAATTTGAAACCGTCATTACATACTGCTCTTAATAATGTTCTACTACTCTTAATAATGTTCTTTTACAATCTTGCCACTATTCTGCTTCATAATGTGCTCAAGCTAAATATAATAAAATTTGGTTGTTAGTGCCAAAATAGAATTTCCTCAAACAATTGGGATACATTTTCACTACAAGTATAAAGTATCCTTGTGCAAAGTAAACATGTGCTAGATTTACCCACACATCAGGCATCTGAACAAAGATGTTTCCTATTGTAGCTTCTTGTACCTAAGTAAAAATTTCCTTTGCAATATCAAATTGACCTCTTTTAGCTAGCACAATGGCTACCCCATTTGTAGCATAAACATTTCCTAGTTTCTATGCCAACACTTTACAATATATTTCTCTAGCTTGCTTAAGATGTTGTGCTTCCACCTTTGGATCCCTCTTCTCATTGAACAATATTAGCCTATATAAATGATTTGATTTTTTAGTATCATGTAGTTGTTCAAACAACCTAGCAAGATTAAATAGTGTTGTGACTGTATCCCATGGTAACTCAAGTGAAACACCACCTTATTCTAGTCGATGGAAGAATCTCATATCCTTAAAGAGCATGGGAAAAACTACAAAATTAGCATTGGGGATTTTATTTATGAATTCAACCCAATTGTCATTTCCTAATGCCTCCATAAAAGTTTGTGCAGCCAACTCTAGTTCATCACGCTTAAAATGAACCCCAATGTTGTTTAACAATTGAATGGGTACTTCTTCTTTTCTCTTCTTCAAAAGAGACTTTGGCATCTTAAGAGAATCTAAGGCTACACTGGGTTCTGACAATAACTCACCAATCTTGATAAATGCATGGGCATTAGGTGGATCTATGTGAGTTTCCTTTATTAAAAATTCCAAAGCCTTCTCTTCCAGCCCTTGCTAAGCATATATATGGCCTACAACTTTTAAGCTCTCATAGTTATCAGGGTGGACCTCCAAAACCTTTTCAAAATTTGAGAGAGAACCCTTAAGATCTCCCAACTTCAATTGAATCTATCCACAAAATCCTATGGCCTCTAGTTTTCCTTGACTGATGTCATGTAGTACCAAAAAGTGGTGTAATAATCACATTTACTATGATAATATCATGCAATATTATAATATAAATGATATTTCATGATCGAGTGGTCAGTTGAAACAAGAGTTGTTTGAATCAACTATTCCATAAGAAAATGTTGCCATGTAGTGAAGAAAAAATGGTTTGCTAAATGATTCAATGACATTTCTGAATACGGGTATAATTCAAAGGCTCTATGCATCTTTTATGTTCCTTCATGAACACTATGAGAACCCTACAAGTAAAAAATACACAAAACTAACCACAAAGATTTATGTAGAGGTAGAACATCATTTCCTAATGCCTCCATAAAAGTTTTTTGAGCCAACTCTAGTTCATCACGCTCAAAATGAAGAACCCCAATGTTGTTTAACAATTGAATGAGTACTTATTCTCTTCTCTTCTTCATAAGATACTTTGGCATCTTAATAGAATCTAAGGCTGCATTAGGGTCTGATGATATTAATAACTCACCCATCTTAATAAATGCATGGGCATCATGTGGATCTATGCAAGTTACCTTTCTAAAAATTTCCAAAGCCTTCTTTACATGCCCTTGTTGAGCATATATATGGCCTACAACTTTTAAGCTCTCATAGTTGTTGGGGTAGACCTCCAAAACCTTTTCAAAATTTGAGAGAGAACTCTTAAGATCTCTTAGCTTCAATTGAACCTATCCAAAAAAATTCATGGCCTTTGGCTCTCCTTGACTGATTTCATGTAGTAGTAGCCAGTGGTGTCATAATCACCTATAATATGATAAGATCATGTAACATTATAATATGAATGAGATTTCATGAGAAGGTGGTCAGTTGAAACAAGATTTTTCTCAGTCAAATGCTCCACAAGAAAATGTTTCCCTGTAGTGAAGAAAAAATGGTTTGGTAAATGATTTAATGCCATTGCATAGTATGTGTATAATTTAAAGGCTCTACACATATTTTCCATTCCTTCATGAACACTACCTTTTTCACTAACTATAAGAATCCTACAAGTAAAAAATGCACAAAATTGACCACAAATATTTGTGTAGAGGCAAAAAATCATTTCCTAATGCCTCAATAAATGTTTGTTGAGCCAACTCTAGTTTATCACGCTCAAAATGAATATTTCATGATGAAAGTGATTATGAAAAACCACCTTATTTTAAAGAAATCTAAGCTATTTATGGAAGAGGTTATCAAATTTTGAAATAATTTGGCTATAATGGAAAAGGATGTGGAATAAAAGAATAAGGTATTTATATCCCCATAGATCTAAACACACAAGAAGCAACAAGGGGTATTGGTTACTATCCTTCAAATGATGTGAAAGAATCAAAAATACCTTCACTCAATGTCAATGCCATCACAAAAAATTATTCTAAAACAATCACCAATTTAGTTCATCTTGGGTTGATAGATACCACAAGTAACAATATGTCATTGGATATTTTTCAAACTGATGAATCCCTGGTCGAATTTTTGGGTATGTATGAAACTTTTCCTAGCCATCATCATAATCATGGATTTTCCTATTGTCTAAATGCTAAAGGATACTTTGGGAAAGAAATTTAATTATGTGATGGTGAATAATATAAATCTGAAACAATTCCTAATGTTTCAAATCATAATGTGTTACTTGTGGGAGACATCATAAACATACCAATGGACCCATATAATGAGGAAAAGGTGCTTTGAATAGGAAAATTTCTTAATGATGATGAACAAGAATATCACAAAACGTTGCTACATGATTTCCCTGGAATTTTTTATTGGACTTATTTGGATATTTCAAGGACTAATCCTAAGATAGTCATACATAGGATTGTTCTAGAAAATGATGCTAAGCCTATGAGAAAATAGATACACAAGATTCATGGTCCTATTAGAAAAGGATTGTTAACTGCCCAAAATCCTTTATCTAAGATTGAGCACTTTTGCAATTAGGATTCATTACTTTACTGCTTGTGAGAGAAAGAAGAGATACTAAATAGAAAAATAAAAAACATATCCTATTGTGTGTATCATAGAACATATGGACACATTACTGATGAATGGCATGCTTTTAAAAATAAATTGGAAGAATTTGATTCTTACAGTGATAAATTTGATTGAATAATAGATTAAGATATATGAAATTTTCTCCTTTCCATGTGGTAGTTTAGTATCATATAATACCCATTACCATGAATGGAGGTATAAACTAGGCTTTATACAATCAAATTTCATTTTACAAGGAGCATCATGTCATCATTCATCTTGGATCGTCTTTGTACCTACACTTAAGGGGAAAAGGTTGGGTAGCCTTGCATTAGGTGCATTCCTTGCCACAAGGGATCCCTTTCTATCTTCTTAAAATATAGTTTGTTGGAAAAAAGAAGAAGATTGAATATCTCTATAGTTTTGTGTTGTCATTGATGTCACCATGTTGTGAATGCAAGGATAAGATAGTGCTTGATTTTGTATTTTGGTCCAGTATCTGAACTGGTATTCGAGCTACACTCTCTGGTATTTTAGCCTGCATTTTCAAGTAGTTAGTTGTTGATGCTTGTGGTTTTGGGAAATGGTTTGTAGGAATCAAGAGCACGTACTCTCAAGATCTCATGTATTTGGTGCTCGTACAAAATGTTTTTCTTTCTTATTTCTTTGAAGTATATTCCTCTCCAATTTCTTGGGGTAATTATGATATGGTGAATTAATTTTTCTATGCAGATATGTGTGACCAGTTTTAGGTCATTGCTAACATAACTAAAGTTTGAATTATCTTCTTGAAATATTTTGTGAATGATTAAAGCCGATGGTTGGTATTTTTGGCAAATATGAAATGCATCTAATTAGAATGACCTAATTGATGCTTTCAAGAAAGAACAGGTATATAAATGAATATGTTGGATAGTTTTAGTGTGAAGAAGTGAGATAGAGACAAACGAATAGAAGTGTGTATATTTGAAATTAATAAAGCAGTCTAGAAGTGAGCAAAAAGGATGAAGTGTGTTGAATCAATCTATTGAGCATCATCAAAACTGCATCAACACTTGTTAGATCCACCATTCTCAGTTCATTTTGGCTATAAAGCCCAATTTTGTTTTGTAAATCATTTTGTAGGTAGTGAGACTCTCTTGTAATTAGTAAGATTTTGTATTTGGACAATGAGTCCTTTTAGGGAAGTGAGTCCTTGGTAGTGAGCCTTTTATTTTTAGTTTGGAAATACTCTATACTATGAGCTAATCCTCACTGTGGTTTTTCCCTTTGGTTTTCCATGTAAAAATTTCTTTGTTTACTGTGTTAAATTATTTTTTGTTATCTATGTTTCATGCTCACACTTAATGAAAAATAACATGATTATGGAATGGATATGTGTTGAATTTTTTGAGTTTGAATTCTATGACAATTGATTCACCCCCCACCTCTCAATTGTCCTGCATCTTTTTAATAATTGGTATCGGAGCTTTGGTTCCTTGGTGTAGAGCTTTACTACTTAAGGAGGATCCTGATGGCTAATCAAATGGATGATAAAGAACTCTAGACTACACTTAAGGATCTTGACAGAGATGAAACTGAGAACATAGATTTGAAGGAGAATGTAGATGAAGCTAATGAATGTGTCTGGAAGCTGAAAGAATAAATAAAGAAATTCAAAGAAAGGAACAAAAAAGTGAGTGAGCAGTTGAGACAAGAGATAATTGGATTGAAAGTAATAGTGGAAGAAAAGAAGAGAATTGAAGAATGTATGAATAAAATGGTACAAATTTTTTTTGATGAATGCTCTAAACTTGAACAAGAGGTGGTAAACTTGAGGATTGAACTAGAAAAAGTGAAGCTCTATGATACTAGTTTCAAATTAAGTTCCAATAAACTGGGAGAATTGATTGTTGGATAGAAATCAAGTAAAGAAAAATTTGGTTTAGGAAATGATGCAGGTGAAAGTTCTAAGGATAATCAAAGTATTTAGAATAAAGGGAATCAGAAGAGAAATTCAAGAAATTTTACAAGGAGACCGCTAGCGAGACAGCCTAATGCATAAAGGTGTCCCTTTTTTAATGGTATCTATTTCTTTTATAATAAATATGGTAACAAAGAAACATAATGCATAAGTAGTAATTATTAAACAGGCGCAAGACAACTGAGAGGCGGACATGGTGAATCAGTTGCCACACAAAGTTAAACTTAAAAATTTATCACTTATCAAAATTTCAACCACACTATTCTATTATTGAATATGAGCATGAAACATAAATAAAAAAAAGAAAATCAACACAATGAACACCATATTTTTTATGTGGAAAACCTAATAAGGGAAAAACCACGGTGAGGGTTAACTCACACTATATAGTTTTTTCAAAAGAGGTTCACTACCTACGAAAAGGGCTCACTTTCCAACAAGGAGGCTCACTACCTACAAAAGGACTCACTATCCAATAGGGAGGCTCACTTCCTACAAAGGACTATACAAAGAAAAATGAGGCTTTACAACCCAAAATGAACTAGAAAGATGCACCTATCATGTGGTGATATAGTTCTAGTGATGCTCAATATTCTAACTTTACACCCTTCATTCTTCACTCACTTCCACATCAACTACTACCTTACAAATTATTCATTCCATGCTCATTATTTATTCTATCTCTTCTCTACTTTCTCTCTCACACACACACACACTATTCATTTCATCATCCTTCAAAACTATTTTCCATATATTTATATCTGATCTCCATTGCAAGCATCAATTAGGTTGGCATAATTAAATGCAATTCATTTATAAAAGATATCAAGTGTCAGCTCCAAAAATTATTTTCAAAACGCAATTTAACTATTAGCACGTTACACTATGTCGGCTCGAACCAAGAAATAGATCACACATAAGTTTTCATATCATATCAAAATTATCTTAACAAGTGGGATAGAAATAGTTTTCAAAGAAACCAAAAAAATAATTCCACTTCATTGTATGAGCAGGAAGACACGAAATAACCTAATCATGCATGCATTTAACATCGATTAGTATTTTCCCAAAATCACAACCAAAAATTGTCAACTATGGAGAAATGTGGACTAGAATATCGGAGAGGCACCAAAAATACTAGATCAACCACTAGAGAAGATAAGTCAATTATACACAATGGTTTAAGAGTACCAAACCAAACTACCAACATGGTGACATCAATGACAACATATAGATAACTTTCCAACAATTTCCCCCTTTTTCATTGATGGCAACATGAAAACAAAATTATCTCTCCACTATCTCCAACACTCTTCCCCTTTGACATCAATGGCAAAGGATGCCAAAAAAAAACATTAGTGTAGACATGGTGACATAAAAATTTAAAAAGACTTCCAAAACTTCAAAAGCTTCCAACAATCTAGAGCTTTTAAGAAAACATAAATTAAGTGAAGATGACATTCTTCACCTGGAACACTTTCTTATACCTTTCTTTGAGATCTAGAAACAACATATTCTAGTTGAAAACAATAGACTCCATTTTTGTGCATGTACTTTCCAATAATCCCAACAGAGTAAAAGAGGGTGCCCAATCTTCAACAAAACAATGTTTCTGAACATCTTTTGCATCAATAAGAATTCTAGAAAGATGCTCTAAATGGACTTCAACAATTTCTTTAAGGAGCCAGAAGGTCTTTATCAACTCATCTCTCTGTCTTTGTGTAATGATTAGTTCAACATGTATTTAACCAACTCTTATCCTTTGCTTTCATTCTTTATCTTCAAATATATCAAAATTCTTTCCAATGTCATTCACCTCAGCTTCAATAGCTTCAATTTTTCTTTTTAGACTATCTACAACTGTAGGCCACCGAAGACAATATTTGTAAACATCTAAAATTTCCTTAGCACACTTCTTTGCATCAAAAATCAATCCAAACAATATTTTCATAGCCTTTTTACATCTCCTTTCCACCAAGATTCCCATCTTGCATCCTTTTGAACCTTCAATCAACATCCTTTCTTCAAAAATCTCAATCAAATTTTCTGGAAAGAAATAAAAAACAATAGATACTTCAATATCTTTCCAAAGTAGATAATCTACCAGTGCATCATCAATTGTTAGTTTGTCAATAGACAAGGCAACATTCCATATTTCACAAATCTTCTTCATTTTTCCTTCAACTATCATAGACTGGATGTCATTAAGATTAGGGGATTCAATACTAGTCAGAGTTTCTTTCTCCTTTTCATCTAAAATGTCAATGATGTCTTCAATCATTTATTTTGCCTTTTTTGATTCCAGAGGGGAATCATTGATAACAACCTCCATTTTTCTTTTTTCTTTTTGTAATCAGAGAAATTTTTTCTAGATTACCTGAATCAATCTTTGAATTCCCTTCAGAAAGACTTCGAGCATGCCTCAAGATTTCTTTAGAGCACCTTCCAAAGACTTTAGATGTACAATTAACCCAAAATCATCACAAATTTTTACTTAACCTCCGTCAAATTTTCCCAAAGCACATTAAAAGTGGCAAACATAAAAAGTTGTTAAACACATACTTCACTTAACACAAAAAACCTAATTCGGTCCGCAAATCATCATATCAACATATTTTTCTTTGGTTCCTTTTCCAAAACCTCTGAATAAACATTTTAAAAAATTTCAACCATGTTCCATCCTCTCACATACCATTCTATTAGGGGATTTTTATGATCTTCTGATAATGCTCCCCCTATTACCATGCTAGATCTAAATTTTGAATAAGTCATTTGTACCGAATGAGGGTATAGACACATCAGGAGTCTCAGGTTTTTCCTCTTCTTCTTTCTTCTTCCATACCTTATACATTTCTTGATTCATTTCTTGTTTGTCAATCTTCTTTAATAATTCACTCTTCTCTTCCAAAGCAGACTTCTTTCCTTTCTTATTCTTGCAAAATTTTAGATACATGTCTAGGTTTGTTGCGGTTATAATAGATCACACCTTTCTGATCAATTTGGCCTCCATTATTCCTTGATCTAAACTAATTCGCTTTATGTCCAAATTTGTTACAGGTGTATTGGTAGCCATTAAATAATTGATTCATTCTACCTTCATTAAACCTATTCCTCATTACTTGACTAATCTTTCTCACTTGAGATCTTCATTTTGTAGCCTTATGTCCAAACTTCCCACATTTAAAACATTTTCTAGAAAGAGAACTAGAAAACCAGTTTATCCTCCTACATTCAGTTGTTCTATGACCATATTTGTTACAAGAAAAGAAAACACCATCAAAAGAGGAGTACCTTTGTGCATTAGGTTGTCTCACAGGTGGTCTTCTTGCAAAATTCCTTCTCTGCTTGCCTTGATTTTTCTTCACATCTTTAGAACTTTCACCAGTATCAACTCGTAAGTCACCTTTGTCTTTGCATGGTTTATGTCTCGCAAGTAGTTCTTCGAGTTTACCAAAGTTGGATTTAAAATTATTTTCACATATTTTAGCCTTCTCTAGTTCCACTCTTAAGTTTACTATCTCACAGCGAGTCTAAGGCATTTGCATCGGACTTATTACGCACCATTGTATTCAAACGATCACGTAACCTTGGGTTCAATTATCTCTTGTTTTCATCTATTCACCTACGCCCTACCACTACTTACCGTATCTTTCATTAGAATTTTCACCAGCTATTCCGCTGATTTCCCGAACACATTGTTTGCTTCGCATCAAGATTCATTTCAAATCTTTGTTTGTCTTTTCCGGCTTTATGAAGATTTTCCAGGCAGTCCAAAGCTCTCTCCCTTTATCATTGGTTAACCAATCTTAGGGATCCTTCTCAGCGGTTAAGCTGCACAAGGAACCACAAGCTCCTAATACCAATTTTCGCTTGAGTCTTGGAATAACCAATGAAGAGGTGAATCAATTGTCACACAAAGTTAAACTTAAAAATTTATCACTTATCAAATCTTCAACCACACTATTTTGATATTGAATATGAGCATGAAACATAAATAATGAAAAGCAAATCAACACAATGAACACCATATTTTTACGTGGAAAACCTAATAATTGAAAAACCACGGTGAGGGTTAACTCACACTATATAGTATTTTCAAAAGAGGGTCAATACCAAAAGAAGGACTCACTGTCCAAGTACAAAGGCTCACTACGTATGAAAAGAACTCACTATCCAATAGGGAGGCTCACTGCCTACAAAAAGGACTCATTTTCCAACAGGGAGGCTCATTTCCTACAAAGGATTATACAAAATAGAATGAGGCTTTACAACCCAAAATGAATTGGAAAGATGCACCTATCATGTGCTGATATACTTCTAGTGATGCTCAGTATTCTAACTTTACACCCTTCATTCTTTGCTCACTTCCACATCAACTGCTACCTTAAATATTATTCATTATGCACTAATTATTTCTTCTATCTCGTCTCAACTTTCTTGCACACACACACTATTCATTTCATCATCCTTCAAAAGCTATTTGCCATATATTTATATCCGATCTCCATCGTAAGCATCAATTAGGTCAACCTAATTAGATGAAATTCATTTATAAAAGATATCAACTGTTGGCTCCAAAAAGTATTTTCAAAATGCAATTTAACCATTAGCACATTACATTATGTTGGCTTAAACCAAGAAATAGATCACACATAAGTTTTCATATCATATTAAAATTATCTTAACATGT
>VDFB02353062.1:0-15174 GCA_007258455.2 Sequoia sempervirens
TTTAAAGACCAAGTGCTCCAGAAATGTGCGGAGGATAATTACTACATGCAAGTTAGACAAGCCCTCAAGGAAAACCCTCAAGATTCGAGGTATGATGGTTTCATATTTGAACCAAGTGGATTGCTTAGGTACAAAGGAAGGATGTATGTACCTAACGTAAGCAACTTAAGAAATTTGGTGTGAAAAGAAGTGCATGAAGCTCCATATTCTGGTCATCCAGGAGTAACAAAAATGTTGGCTGATGTAAAACCATTATATTTCTGGAAAGGAATGAAGGGAGATGCTGCTATTTATGTAGCAAAATGCCTTGAATGTCAGAGAGTAAAAGCTGAGCATCATCACCCAGCAGGCTTACTATACCCACATGACATTCCAGAATGGAAGTGGCAAGTGATAAGTATGGATTTTGTGCAAGGATTACCTATGTCAAGGAATAAACACAATACCATACTAGTGGTAGTTGATAGACTGACAAAAGTGGCTCACTTTATACCTGGAAATCTGACTGATGGAGCACCAGTTATTGCAAGGAAATTTGTGCAAGAAGTATTCAGATTGCATGGAATACCTGAAAAGATCATATCTGATAGGGATGCAAGAATCACTTCTAGGTTTTGGCAAACCTTATTTTTTGCACTCGGAACTCAACTGAACATTAGTTCAGCATATCATCCGAAAACGGATGGGCAAACTGAAAGAGTAAACCAAGTTTTAGAAGACCTACTTCGAGTATATTGCATGGATCAGCAATATAAGTGGGAAGATTATTTACCTTTAGTCGAATTTTCCTATAATAATTCATACCATTCTGCAATTAAAATGGCTCCGTTTGAAGCCTTATATGGTCGAAAGTGTCGAACTCCGATAAGTTGGGATAAACTTGAGGATCGAGTAAGTCTTGGACCTAAAATGTTAGCAGAAATGGAAGAACAAGTAAAGATTATAAAGCAAAGGTTAGCCGAAGCTAACAGCCGACAAAAGAGTTATGCCGATGCAAAGAGAGTACCCCGAAATTTTTCCATAGGTGATAAGGTTTTGTTGAGAGTTAAACCTCATAAAAGCTCCATCAAATTTGGAAAGTCTTCCAAATTAGCTCCACGATATGTTGGACCCTTTGAGGTTTTAGAAGAAATAAACCCGGTAGCCTATCGAATCGCATTACCACCTGCTCTTGCCCGAATGCATAATGTCTTCCATGTGTCCTACCTTAAGAAGTATATACCAGGTGATAACCATGTTATTGATTGGGCTGCTTTACAGGTAAAGGATCCCGGGGTCGTAACGCTCGAGCCCGTTAAAGTACTTGAAGTCCGCAAGCTACGCTTATGGAATAGAGAAGTCTCTCAATGCAAAGTCCAATGGGACCAATATGCTGAAGACTCGGCTACCTGGGAAGACTATGAGGAGATCCAACGGAAGTTTCCTGACATTCTTGAAGCATTCAAGAATGATGAATAAAGTAGTGTTATGTTTTATATGCTTTAAATAATACCTTGTTCATCGGGGACGATGAATCATAAGGGGGGGAGTATGTTACACCCCGATTGTAGTTACTACTGCATAGGAAGTACATTGTAATGTTTGAATCTTTTTGATGAATAAAACAAATTGTTCTTGTGATCAATTGAATGTGTCCTAATGATTGTCTCATTTGTCTGATACTTCTATTGATGTAATTCTTGAATGAATGTAGCATATAAGTTATGGAATAATGTTGTTCTAACTTTTTATGATGTTTTAATATTTTATATATACTGCCTTGTTTTGAGCATATGACTCCCGTTGTCGTGTCATGATGTGCAGGAAACAGGTTCATACCTCCAGGCAGAGGAGAGATATCACTTGGGGAGGAACTTGGTCGGGTAAACAGTAACGAGTACCAATTGGGCATGCACACACATATTATAGACTGAGTAAGCTAAGTCAATTGTTGAGTTAAGGGTAAGTCATCCATAGGCTTATTTATTATCATTAGGAGTCGTATCTACTTCTGAATGTGTGAATAAGTGATGTTTGCCAGTATAACCATATGTGGAATAATGTTACAAGTTAGGAGGTGGGCATGTGTATATGTATATATACATATAAATACAGTATGTACAAGTGTCCATAAGTATATTCATGTCGATACAAACGTATTAGAGCAGATGGATATGCCATACGTGTGCATCGATATAAATACACTTATGAATACGTATACATAGAGGAAGTATACAAGTAAATATACATGTATACATACCCACAACCAACCTGTTATATATTTGTGAATATGAATAAATATTATGTTGATATTACTTGGAATCTACGTATACACATATATATACATATACATAGGTACGTATAATGAAAGTATGCTGACTGGCTTGCAGTATACGTATGTTGTAATTTTAAATGTATATGTATATACATGTATATATGTAAAGGTAAATATATTTATATATTTAATATTATATCAAATATGTATATAATATAGTCTTTACAAAATATATGTGTATGAAATTATTTAAATTATTAAATTTAAATAATTATACATAGATATATATATAATGTAAATTAAAACTATACTATAAATATATTTTAATATAATAAAATAATATATAGATATATTTTATTAAATGAAAATCAAATGAAGTTTAAACAAACACTTTATTAAGTGTTGAAGTGAAATTAAGAATTTGAAATGTGAGACGTTTTTCTCAAAAATATATATTTCCTTCAAAAGTCGAATAAACTCTTGGAAATTAAATATTGTAACTTCAAAGCAAATCAAATATTATTGGCAAAACCCCGCCATGTTTCAAATATTTCTTTGAAACTATATTGAAACTATGAAATGAAAAATATGAAGGAAATAAAAGTTTCCCGTGAAAATGGCGCCTGTAGAATCGCGCAACCATTGCCAGGTTGACTGAACACGGCTAAGAGAAAGTCGATTGCAGCCAGAAAAATGGGAAAGGTGGATGCCATTGGATCAAGGACTTTGTCTCTGCATAAATATTCACTTATCCTTACCTGTTGAATCGCGCCTATACTTGTAGGTGTCGCGTTTTTGAGAAATTTCCATGTGCAAAATGAACTTTCTTCATTGCTATCATCAAATGAAGGTCGAAATCTTCTCTAAAAGGCGACACATCTCTTTTTTGAACTATTCCAAACCCTGTTGGCAGCTTGGACGCCTTAGGAAGAGGAATTGGTTAAGTTTTCAAACACTATATAAAGCCGGCAATGCTTATTCTTCAACACACGAATTTAGAAGTTTGCAAGTTCGATTTTGTTCTCTTCAAAGAAGTTCATTCTGCTGTGAGTGAGCTTATTTTGATTGTGAGTGTCCATTATTTAGCTGAGAGTGAACTTAACCCTGTTGTGAGTGAACTCTGTACTGCTGTGAGAGTAACCTTCAATTCTGGAAAGTAGTATTTACTTGAAAGAGAAATCACTTCTGTCATTTGTCATCTTTGTGAGTAGTAATCTGAGATTATCCCCTGTCGTGCTAAGAGTCCAATTTCAGAGGTGGCTGGAAATCCCTGACTGGAAGCTGAAGGAGTAGCAATTTCTTACTAGAGCAACACCTATGGAAGCTAATAACAGGCATGTTATCTCTTTTGTTTTTCCATGTTTTGCTGTTATGGTAATCAGGAGAAAGTCTGTTTATACCCTTTGTTTGGAAATGAAAAGGGAATAAGATTGTTTATATGATATTCTTTGGATTGAATATTTGAAGAATGATATCAATTGCAAAGAGATAATTTAGAAAATAGAAAAGAAATTGCATGCTTTGTACTATTGACTTTGCATTCATTAGTAGACAGATTTACTATGCATTGAAGAAATAATGGCATTATTTGTATTAACTCCATATAAGGAGTGTATGCTTGTATATAGTTATTGAATGCTAGGAAGGGATTGAGAGCATTTAATAAGTTACAGTTCACAACTAGTTATAAGTTAACTTAGTCAAGTTAATAAAGCTCCTAGGATGAGAGTATCCAGTATAAAGGAGATAGTTGTAAGTACTTGTTAGAATGTTCTCTGTTCAAGTAGTTAGCTTGATGTAGGAAGTCTAGGGTATGGACTACCCCGATAGACCAACCTACGCGTAGAGTAAGGAAGCCTCAAGTCAAGTTGACCCTGGCTAGTGCATGTGATAGATGACCTACATTCTTGTTTGAATGTAAACGCTTTGGCCAAAGTAGTGTTAGGAACAACTTACACTTAGTTGTGGTACTACACTGTCAGTTCACCGTGGTCCCGAAATACATACTAGTTCAAGAGTTGCCGTATGCACAGAACCTAGATATGTAGGAACACAACACTATGTCCAGTTGGTAGTCGTTAAAGGATACCCCACCAATCTCTTCTTCGAAGGGAGGGCCGTTCATTGTAAAATGATCGTGCGGGGGACTGCATTATAAGTCCGTGGTTGGCGGAAAAACGCCCGAGTGATGTTTCTCCTCCTCAACAATCGGCCGATGATCCAAGATTTGACAGGACGGACTCCTGGACCTTCTTATTGCTATTGGTGCCAAAAGCCTTCGGGCTATGTATGTATTTCATTCTTCTTTACCTTGTTTCTTTTAAGAATGAAATAGTTAAAGTTGCAAATTGATATATCATGTTTATGTATTTGAAAGGAAAAATTTTATCATCATGGCATTGATCTTATTTATTGTGGTTGAAATTGAAAGTTTTAAATTTGACGTACAAGTTTGGTCGTCACACATTCACTTTTCCTTTATCTAGTAATAGTAAATAGTAACCTCACAATTTGGGATGTAACATATTAGTCTCAAGGATTCTTCGATTACCTACAAATCTATAAGAGACAATGTAAAATCCCACGCTTATTTTTCCAAAAAACTTCATAGCTTGCACCCATTACGTTAGCCCAAAATGCAATGATAGACAACTAGAAACAACCCTTCACTTTCTGATCACCCAGATCCCGAAGAGGGAAATGTGAGAGTATACGGTGTAAGGGGATTTGAATGTAATAATAATGCTGGAAGTAAACAAGTAAAGCTATTGGCGGAAAGCCAACCATTAGGGAAAGTAAAGCACTTGGCAGCAAAGCCAGCTACTTCCACTTTTCAACATGCTACAAGAAAGTAATCTAAAGTAAAAAACTTGGTGGAATAGCCAACCACTTCCACTTTTCAACATACTACAAGAAAGTAAACTGAAGTAAAGCACTTGGCGGAATAGCCAGCCATTTCCACTTTTTAGCGGGTTACAAGAAATGAAAGGAAAACTCGACCACTTGTTCAACAGGAGTGAAGTACAATAATCAAAGGTTCAACTACCTTTCAGTGGGAGCAACACTTGTTTAGTGGGGTTGGTAAGCAAATACAAGAGCACTCACCAACAATACTACCGATGGTGTTACAATGAGCTCAACATAAACAAATCAGATCATTACATATTGCTGCCATGAGAGATAATTGACAAATGATAGAAATGAGAAGTAAACACCCTTCCAAGATGATAGAATGTAAGTATGTGAACGACCCAATAGAAAAGAACAAGTATACCTCAAGATAGGTCCATTTGAGATCATTAGAAGGAAAAATTGGAGGCTGCAATAGGTCCGATAATCAGAACAGGGGTCTGATATGTACAAACAAGTCTAAAGCTCAAATCAGCAACCTTAAAAACAACATAACTGATCCAATACTCATCTGAATGAAACCAAATCACTTGCAAATGATTCCTCTCAGCTAGATGACCCCAAACAAGTAGCAAGCCACCACCAAGAAGTTTGAAACGCATTGGCACGGAACTCGAAACACCTTCAGCCACATGTATGGCCTCCTAGGATGGGCAACCAGCAAATAAAAATCCCGCACACTCAAAAATTCCCAAATTTTGCAAGGGGTTCCCTAGGAAAAAGGAGAAAATGAATCCCACACACTCAAAAATTCCCAAATTTTGCAAGAAGGGGTGCCCTAGGAAAAAGGAGCAAATGAACCAACACCCACAAAATGATATTTAGTCCTCTAATCAACGTGAGTAAAACAATGGTACAGCCAAGGGTTTGGAAACTATAATCAGCAATCTGAAACTCCAAGAAATCACTTCTGAAATAGACCCAAATTGCTGCAAGAAGAGTTAACATGCCAAAACATAGCTAGAAGACATCAAAATAATCCATAATCAAAGAAAATTGAAAATCTTTCACCAGTAACTCCAATGGTGACTTTTGCAGTGAAGCCACTCCATTGTCCAGCTAGGGAGTATCTCTCAACTCTGAAACTAGAGAAACTTTGAAGGTTTTTGTCTCCAAAGCCTTTGAGGAGATTCAATCCTCACTCCGATAGCATTTCGTTATCATCCCATTAGCATTTGAAAATGAGAGCAAGTGAGGGCATTTTATAACTTTGAGACCCAAAAGTTTGAATTTACTTTTCCCTCTCAAACGGGACGTCCCTTTTGGAAAATGATGTTTAATTTTAATTGCACTTTTAAACCTCCATCTTAGACGTCCACCTTTGGATGAGAAAATTTACTTTTTAAAATTACTTAATTCATCAACTTGGGTGTCCAACTCCATGGCCCCCTTTTAAAAACAACTTAAGGTTCTCATTCCTAGAAATGGGGTACAAAAGTAACTTAATAACTTAAGTTATATTTAATATTTTTCCTTTTCGAACTCCAAATATGGTGGAAGCCAAAACTGCTAAGAGTAGCTAGGCTCAACACTAAAACTGCAAATACTACTAAAATTGGAAACCCTACTCTGAAATGTTGCCAACACCATTGCAAAAAATAACACTTACCAAAAATAACATTCTGCTAAAAATAGTAAGTGACTTCAAACTCCATATGAAACTCCAAGATGGAACCCACCCAATGGAGATGAGGATTATCATCCCCAAATCTAGTGGTGAAAATCCGAGAGATTTTTCGTCCTCCAAGATCTCCAATTAGCCCAAGGTTTTCATTCTTGGACGCAAACTCAACACAAAGCTCAAATTTTGGAAATTGAATGGCAAAATTATGACAAGATATGAGATGTTCAAATGAAACCAAGAGGACTCCTTTTGTAGTGCTCTAAATGGGCCCATGGGTCCAATTTCCATAAGTTTTTAAAAAAAGCATCTTATTTTAAGTATGTAAAAATACCTTTTTATTCTATTAGTGTTTATAACACTTCTTATTATAATAATAGTATTATTAGTTTGCCCCTTAAATTAGAAATTATTAGACCCAACTTTAAATAATATTATAAATTATTTCCCTTGTTTTACCCTTTTTCCCAGAGGAAATTGAGATAAGATAGAGGTCTTTTCCATGTTCCTATTTCAAAATAGTGGACATGATAGTCCACTTCCTAGAATTTCTTCCCCTCAAGCAATAGTGGATTGAGATGATCAAGTATCACCTTGTCCACATTGAACCATGATGTAATCTACACAAGTCTAGATCTCGTACTTGTTAGTTGAAAGTTGAAACAATTTTTGCTAACAAGTACAATATCTCCAATCTTCATCACCCACAACATTTGTATGCAACTCTTTCTAGTAAATCACTTCTTTAGAAAATAGTTTGGTTACTTGAAAGAAAATATCCAAGAAATGTGCATGATTTGTAATGTCACAAATGCAATCCATCAGAAGATTTGTGATGAAATCCTTGAATGTTTTCTTCCACCCCTAAATAGGATTAGGCAAGGAATGCAACCCACTTGCAAGATGATCCTCTTTGGTTTGATTACAAATGAATCCTTCACCCCAATGCTTGAAAACAAAAATAAACTTCCACAAGGCTAAGGGTGGCCTTATGAACTTACCATTGTGTTGCTGCTGCACCCTTTTGCTCTTCCCAAGAGATGAAGAATCCAAAGCTTCTATTTGAGCTTCATAATAATTGCCTTGTGTTCCAACGGATCTCATAATGATGTTTCAGGTTGTACCCTCCAAAAATGGCATAAATCAGATTGCATAGAGGTTAGAAACAAGTTACACCAGCTATAAATCAGTTGAAATCTTATCTGAATCAGCAATATGGTGGCTGGAATAAATTTCATCAGCAGCCCCAATAGCTGAAAGCTCTCACAAACATCACCAAGCAAGGAAACTCTCTCAAAATATGTGAACTTGATAACAACAGTTCAAGATCTGAAATCATCAAAATCAGCAACATGAAAATAGTGCAGCAGATGCAATACTTAATATCCTTCACAAAAATCAGCAATGTTAGCAATGTAGAGGCTGAAAACATCCATGCAAGGACTGAAAATACTTCATTAACAATCACTAACAGAAAATTACTCCATTGTAATGTCCCCATTTTTAGCCCTACACTTTCCAGTGACCGTTAGCCTATTTCCAAAGGCCCGTAGGCTAGTCGGAGGTAGAATTAGGGTTTCTAATTTTCTAGGAGGTTTCCTTCTGAGTTTTTAGGGGTTGCATGTAGAAGTTTGGCAATTTGTCTTTTGGGGCTTTCTGGGTTTTCAAAGAGCTTAAGAGGGGTGTGACATGCATTTCAATCAGAGGATATTTTTGGACTTACTATTTTTAGTAAATTACGACGATTGCTATGCTCAAACAGAATTTGAAGTCACTATTTTTAGCAATATGCTATTTTTAGTAAGTGCTATTTTTGGTAGTGCAGTTTGGCAACAACTTAACACACAATTTCTAATTCTGGCATTGAGGCAATTCTGTTTTGGCAATGGCTTCTCCAACATTCTTGGAGCTCAGAAAGGAAATTTTAATAATTGAAGTTATGTTATATTTTAAGGTTGCTTTTGGACCCCATGGTTAGACAACATAACCTAAGTTGTTCTTAAAAGTGGAATTCATGGGTTTGGATGCCTAAATTGGAGATAAATACATCTCTAAGGTTTAATTTATGCCTTTTCAAGTTGGATGCCCAAGTATGAGGGATAAAGTGATTTTATTAAAAATAATATTTCTCCAAATGTGGTGTCCCTCTTGGAGGGAAAAGCAAATTCAAACTTCTGGGTTTGGAAATCTATATATACTGTGCCTTGCCTCTTCATTTGGTATCTATTATCTTTTCATAACAAAATGTTTCTGAATTTTATTCAGACTCTTGCTTCGAGGTTGAAATGCCTCCTAGTTTCTTCATCAATTTCGAGTTTGAAAGACAACTCCTAGTTGATCAGTGACTGCTTCTTCACTCAGAGAGTTGCAGATTGTGTTTCAATGGTGATGGCTTAATTGGTGTTTTCAATTTGGCGTGGCTTTGATGTCTTCTAGAGAAATTTTGGTGTGTTCTTCGCTGTTTAGAGGGTTTTTTGGAGTGCTTCTTCATACCTAGCTGACCCACGTTTATGCTTGTACCTTTCTGGTGACTTGACAGATTTTTGTGGGTATTGGCTCATCATGTTCCTAGTATTTGGGTGCCCCTTTCCCTAAAATCTTGCAATTTTAGAAGGCGAATCTAATTTATGGTTGCTGGTCACCCTCCTTGGGAGTTGTGCCCTTTGGTCATTGCTGCATTGGGAAGTGTGCAAAAATAAACAGAGTTATTTGGAGGAGTTTTGCTGCTTGAACTTGGATGCCTACCCTCTAGGTATCATTCGCCTTCAGTTTGAGTTCATTTGGAGGAGTTCTGAGGGAGTTACGAGCATTTTGGTGATTTCCAGGCTGCTTGTTCAAAAAATTTGAACGCTGCCATCATATATCAGACCTGGTATTTTCTGTATTTTGCCATATTTTCTTGATGCTAGTCTTTGTATTTTCCATGGAGAACATTGTCTAATATTTGGGCTTTCAAGTTGCTAAGAATATGTCAATTTCATTGTAAAAGATTTCAATAAATTAACACTGAATTAGTAGTACTAATCAACTCTTCATTTCAACACTTTGTTTACATTCCCACTAAAAAAGTGGAAGAGGCTGGTTTGTTGCCTAGTTACCTTCTTTTGTTACCCGCTGAAAAGTGGAAGAGGCTAGCTTGCTGCCTATGCATTTACATTTCAATTTACTATTCCTTATAGCCTGTTGAAAAGTGGAAGAGGCTGGCTTGCCGCCTAAGTATTCACATTTTCATATATTTGTCAGCTTGTTGCAAATATCATTTGTACTTCCAACATTTTCAGTTTATTGCTAACAGATCCCCTTACACCGTATGCTCTCACCTTGCCCACTCCGGGATCTAGGTGATCAGAAAGTGAAGGGTTGCTCTCAGCATGTCATCTTTCTTGGGCTAATGTTAACGGGTGAAGTGTTGTGTGCTAAAATTTGGGAAAAAACTAAGGGGGATATTACATCCATCCCATGATTGCAAACACTTGCAAAAACAATTGTATGAGTGCAGATGAAGTAATGTGATGGCTGAAAATATTGATGACAATAGCACTAGGGTTGGAAATCATGTACATACTAGTCCTGGGTATGTTCTCTTTGTAATATGATAGTATTATACTATCACCATGCATTCCCCTTATGTCTTGTTGGTGATCCTTTGCACAAATATCAAATTTGTAAAGTACCCTTCCAGAAGTACGAAGTTTTTGCGATAATTTTTAGTTTGATAGATGTTCCATTTTATCAAACATTGATCATTACATAGCATGGATTTAACTGAGTAACATTATGCATGCAAGGTTTCAATAACTGAAAATCACTGTTTTCATTACTTCACACTTGACTGCCCAACATTAATATAAGATGACTACTGCAGGCCTTTCTAGGCAAATAAAGATTGATATATATTTGATATGACTCAAAACTAAACTCCAACTTCATACGATAAGCAAACTAATGACAAAAAATGCTATGACAATGACAATGGATGACTATCACAGTTTTATAGAATAGTAATAACATTTCCCAGCAACTTATATTCAGACTGGCATCTCTTCATATGATTTTTTGAGCATTGTTTATCAGCATTATGTAACTCAGAAATTACAAGCAAAATCAATACCAATACCCGGAAAAGCTCCAAGGAATGACGTGTTTCCTCCTTACGTAACCCTGCTCATCTTCTGTGAGACAAAAGAAGCGCCCAGGTTTGATATGTATGCACTCAGGTCAGAAATGATAACCCCTAGGTCTGAGATATATGCATAGGAAGCTTCCAGCAATCCCTACAGACAACTTGTCATGTCCCCTTCTCAGTGACATCTCTCAGAGGACAGGATTGGCTTATCACACGACCCTCGTAGGCTGATTGTTTGGATAGAGGGTCACTTCGGAGGTTGGCTCAGCTTCAGTTTGCTGAGATTGATCAGTGGTCTTTCGTTCTGGCTCATTCGGAGGCTTTTTGCAGAATTGCTATTTTTAGCAGTTCCTAGCAGGCAGTGTGGGACCCCTGCTATTTTTAGCAGTAGGGCTTTGGCGACATCCGGAATCACTTCAGAGTTCGTCAGCATCAGACGGATCAGAAATCAGATGAGTAACGAGGAAAATATTAATATTTAATTGTATTGATTAAATATTAATTATTTAATGATTTATAATATAAAGTTATAATTTTACATTATAACTTAAGTGATTGCCTTGAGGGGTGCGCCCATCATCAGAAGGGGCCAGTTTGACATTTAAATTATATTAAAATATTCAGCTGAGAACTATGGAGAAATTAAAAGAATTAAAAGTGAATATTTTAATGAAACCCTATTCTTGAGGAAATCGCACTTTTCAGCTTATTAGTGGATTTGCCTTGGTTTCTGAGCCATTATGTGATTATTGATTTTGAGAGACTGATCAAATTGATCTGAGCCGAGACTTTAGGGTTTCGTGTTCGACTTCCTTGGGGAACGAGCCATCTCCAGCGGAAAGCAATTCAGAGAGTGTGAAATATCACTTGATCTATTGCCAGCAGAGGTTTTCTCATTCAGAGTAAACTACAGATCTTCAGAGGGATTAATATCTTCAGAGTTATTCAGTTGTCTGCATTCAGATACCTTCTATTCACCTGGGCGCCCAATACAGAGACACAAGCTTTGGTTTTGGTGAAAGCCGTACAGCATTAATTGCTGTTTCTGACAGGCCGTACTTTCTTGTCAGGCCGTACCTTCTCAGAAACACGTGTTTATCATTTTTGAGAGAAACGCCTCTCATACTTGTTCAGAACTTGCATCAAAGGAAGCGCCATCTTTACTGGAGTCATCTGCAGACATCACACAGAAGGAGAAGGAGATTATTCAATGCAGCCGTACATTTCTGTACTTCTGTAGTAGCAAATACCAGGTTCCAAAAATATTAAAGATTCTTTATTTTATTCATTGCATGTTTCTGGGTATCATTGTAATCAGTAGAGAAGTTTGAATAAAGGATACTGGCATCGATATTCTTTCATTTCCAGAGCTATTTGATTTTTATTGAATTTATTACAATTTATTGCAAAAATCGTACCCTTCATTAATTGCATCAAAAACACCAAAAAAAACACAAAACATCAAAAACCTTCAAAAACTTCAGAAAATCAGTTAGAGGCAGAAAAAGGGGAAACTAGGGTTTCTACAGTGGTATCAGAGCTAAATCCTGCCATCCTTAGGGTTTAGCCATCACATGCAGCCAGAGGAATTTGACACATACAGGTATTATACACGCAGACGTGCCTTGATTGAAAGGCAACGCAGTTTGAGCAGGCAGCCAGATATCATGGCTGACAGGAATGACAGGGCTGAGAGATCTGATATACCGAGGACAAAGATCCCACAGAATAACAAGGATCAGGATGATGCTGAGGTCTTGCTTGCACTCAGGGATATACGTGCAGGTCAGCGACAGTCGACTGAGGTATTGCAGCAGTTGACAGTGGCACTACAGAGATTAGGGACTCCGAGGAGGCCGTCACCACATCGTGGCGATGACAGGAGTGGCGGGGTCTGGGCTCTAGAATTTGTGTACGGATAGCGATAGGCCTGCAAACCTACTTTCCGCGAAGACGAGGCGATGAGGCTATACAGTGATGAAGCCACGAGGATTTGTTTCGCGATAACCTTATAGCGAAGCGAGGTGGAGGTTGATACCTCTACTTGATCGAGAGAAGCGGATCTCTTTGGCCGTTTTGTTACCTGGCGAAACACAATAGGAGCTCGGCGAGTTAGGAGACCCGGCGGCGAATAATGACCTCAAACGTAATACAACTACCGAGGCTCAATTTGGTGATGTTTGATGGTAGTCAGGAAAGATGGCCCTTAAGCAGATTAACAAGCTTGACGCGGTGTTCCTCACTGCGTCAGATGGTGGGCGAGGCAGCTATTAGATATGCTACAACGCACCTCGAGGGAGTAGCATACGATTGGTGGCACCACGGCATGGTGACCTTACAGCACGACAGGATTACTACCTACCAAGAGTTCGTGGATAAATTGGTAGAGAGGTTTGACCGGAAGGATCCGGAAACCTACTTCCGAGACTTAGCACAGTTGAGGCAGAGTGGCAGTCTCGAGACTTATATCAGTGACTTTCAGAGGCTATCCGTCATGGTTCCGAGCATATCAGAGAGACGGTTGGTAGTTCTTTTCATGGAGGGTTTGACTGAGCCACTGAGAGGCTGGATCAAAGCCTTTGATCCTCCATCATTACAGGAGGCGATGAAGAAAGCACGTAACATGGAGTTCGCAGCCCCGTCAAATAAATTTAACTCCAGAGGTTCTTCATCGTTCAGAGATAACAAGGGCTTCAATAAAAACAAGGACAAATCAGATTATAACAAAGATAAATCAGATTTTAAAAACGATTCAAAAGGAAAATCAGCGTTCCCACCTTTGGATCGTGAGGCCCTGAATGACCTTCGCAGGAAGAAGCTTTGCTTCTACTGCAAGGGACCATATGATGCCAGTCACGATTGTCCTCTAAGACCTAAGGGCAAGGAAAATCGTGTGATGTGGGCATACTATGAGGACTCAGAATCAGAAAATTCTGATCAGCCAGAGCATACAGATGATTCAGAGTCAGAGGCTCCAGAGCCTAGAGCAGAGTCAGAGCCCGAGCTTCAGGTACAGGAGGCCCGTTTGTCTAGCATCCAGCAGGAGGGTTCTTTCAGGCTTCGTAGTGTATTAGCAGGACAGAGGGTCATTACCCTATTGGATACAGGAGCCACGCATAACTTTATAGATGCTAGATTCGTTGAGAAACGAGGACTCATCACTGAGGATTTCGAGGGCATCAGAGTCAAAGTGGCAGATGGATACACTTTGAGATGTGAGCGCATGATTCGAGATCTCCCCTTACGCTTGAACAATTATGAGTTCAAGGCAGATTATTACGTTGTTAATATGGGAGACATTGACTTGGTATTGGGAATGAAGTGGTTACACTCATTGGAGGAGGTAACACTTCGTCTCAAGGATATGGAGATTCGTTTTGAGGTCGACAGGAAGACACACATCCTTAAGGCAATACGGGACAGCGACCTTAAAACAATTTCCTTTCGCCGAATGGAGCGGCTCATGCGTCATGACATGGTAGAGTGGGCTGCAGAGTGTCATCTAGCACCTTTACAGGAGGGACAGCAAAAGACAGAGTATCATCCGGACATCCAGCAGTTGAGAGTCAAGCATGACAAGGTGTTCAGTGATATTCCGCCAGGTAGACCTCTAGACAGAGGGATAGAGCACATCATTGAGCTCGAGGAGGGTGCGAAACCCGTTATGATAACTCCTTACAGGCATCCAAAAAGATTGAAGGATGAGATTGAGAAGACCATAAAGGAGTTACTTGCTATGGGTCACATTAGACCGAGCAAATCACCGTTCGCCTCTTCTGTTGTATTGGTGAAGAAGAAGGATGGAACGTTACGCATGTGCATTGATTACAGGGTCCTGAATAAGAGGACAATTAAAAATAGATACCCGATACCGAGGATAGATGAGCTTATTGATGAGCTCCATGGGGCATGTTATTTTACTAAAATTGATTTACGGTCGGGTTATCATCAGATCAGAGTCCCTGAGCAGGATATAGAGAAGACAGCCTTCAGATGTCATTGTGGGCACTTCGAGTTCGTAGTGATGCCATTTGGGCTCACTAACGCACCAGCCACTTTTCAGTCTACGATGAACAGGGTTTTCCATTCACAGCTGAGGAGGTTTGTGTTGGTCTTTTTCGATGACATCTTGGTATACAGTAGGACTTGGCAGGAGCACTTGGCACATTTGGAGACAGTGTTGAGCATATTGGAGAGGGAGTCCTTGTACGCCAAGGAATCCAAGTGCGACTTGGGAATGACCGAATTGTTATATCTTGGTCA
>VDFB02353063.1:0-10702 GCA_007258455.2 Sequoia sempervirens
ACATCATTTTTTTCAAAGTTTGACCTAGTGTGTTATGATCGAGCTAGTTCTTCTTGTGTTGGTCTTCCATGATCAGAAGGTGCTCTTAGTAATGATTGCCGATTCCTGTTTCAGCTATTCAAAATGAATTTGAATTATGATGCATTTTCTCCATTCAATTGTTTTCCTTCTAAAAATGTTTGCTTGGCACATATCTTTGTAACTTGCACAAATATATACCTATTGTTTTGGCTGGTAATATATTGTGATGCTTTATTTAATTAGTATTCAATGATCAATAGTTATACGATGAATATACTAACTTGTAGAGATATCTTTTCCTTTAATTTTAACAGGAATTCCATTTGATTGAGAAAAAGGAGCTTGCACCCCTTCAGGATCTGATAGATTCCATTCTAATTCCATACTAAAATGAATTTAGCATTGTAATTTTAGTTTCTGTCAATTTCCATACTTGAAAATATTCAAAAAGTTGTAAGGTTGGTATTCTCAAGGAATACCCTTAACTGATAAGTTGTTGGTATGTTTGTGCAATAAATGTATAGCTTAGTGAAGAAACCTTTTTTAATTGGGTGTGTTTTCAATGTGACTTTGTTTTAACGGTGATTCCTATATAATAAACTCATTTCTATATCCAAACTAGAGAGTCAAAGTTCTCTAGATTGCCCAATGCAATGTAGACACTTACGAATCTGGCCTTTGTCGCTGCCATGATATTTAAATAATCTCTGTTTTGTACATATAACAGATGGAAGTGGTAATATGTTGCGGTTGAGGTTGAGATTTAAAATATATATATGTGTGTGTGTGGTGGCTAAAATCCGCATTTACCTCATATATCCAAACTTTTGAGTTATTAGCAAATGAAGTAAAAACAAACTAAGCAAACCCTATGAAATATTGAATCTTGCTTCATAATGCAATCAAAACATCAAATGAACTAAATGAAAGCATAAACAAGAATCAAAACCCTATCTCATATTGGATTGGTGTTTCTATGGAAAGAAACCCTTTCCCAATCCTTGATCATGCTAAACTAAATGATATGAAATGCCTAGATGATGATGGAAAATGCTAAGATTGTGTAGATGGAATGATATAATTTTTGGAAAATTATGGAGATTGTTGTGGAGGATTTGCTTGAGGATGAAGCCTCTATTTAAGGATTTTCAAAATGCTAAGTGTTGAAGAGGGACCAATGTGGGACTAAGATTGGACCAATGAAAGAAGGACACTTGTCATCATGTGAGTGGTTGATGCATGTGCAAGATTTGGGAAATGTGCCCAAGAGAGGGAGTTTCACATTTGAATTTGAGAGGCAAGATGAGTGGGGGACAAGGAAATGATTAAAAAAATGCAATGTTGGAGGGACAAATCAACTTGCCATGTTGAGTGAAAATGGTGATTTAGATAAATCAATAAATTGATTTATTGGTGCAAGTTGTAAAATCTAGAGAATGCAAGTGGGTGAGATTATCATTTGATCATGGTTAGATTAATGATGATTAGGTTAGCTTAATAGATGATTTTGACTTTTAGGACTTAAATATTTGATTTATTTGAATCAGAAAATGATGTAATATGATTTGGAGATAAAGCCCTAATTTATTTGATGAATGGAATATGATTATGCATGATGTAATTTTGACGTGTCTACAATATATATCATATATTGGCTAAAAATGTGAGTACAATTTGCGTGTAATTTTTATATGATGACTTCAATCCTAGTAGTAGTATCGATTTTGTTGGAGTTAGTGTAATAGTAAACAATTTTTAAGTAGATAATGTATTCCAGACCACATTAGTGTGAAAATTCTATTGCAGCTCTTGATTATTAATCTCTATCTAATACATGTAGATTATTTGACTCTGGAAAATGAGAAAACATTATAATAATGAACACAATATTTTTGGACAAATTGTCATGAAAAAACCCCAAAGGGAAAACCCTACTGCAGATGAAAGAATTTTATTAAGCTTCAACAAATTAAGGAAATACATAAGCTGCTTGCCTCTTCTTGGCGAGCTCACAACAAATTCATACCTTTGCTAACTCTTTGCCAAGATATTTGCTCTCACGCAAATTTACTTGCTATCAGCGCAAAGTCTTTCTCAACTCTATACTTTTGTGTTCTCCAAATGCCCATTGATCCCCTTTTATACTTTTCTCATTGGAAAACCAATGGCCATGATTTAATCTCAATCAATGGCTAAGATTAAATAGACTCTAACAACCCTAACTAACTGGATTCTAGAAGTCTCTAGAGCAAACAATTATTTAATCACATAATTATCTAAACAACTCAACCCTTTCTAGAAGTCTCTAGAAAATAATTAAATAATTAAATAACACTTCTTGGGAATGGAGACACCTATCTAAGCTACATAAATCAACAATTAGATCATTTTAAAAATAAAGAACAAAATATTTTAAATCAATTTTCTATATAATTTAAATCTATAATTAATTGTTAGCTATTTTCTTTATATTTTTTATTAAAAAGAAAGAATGTTCAATTCCTTTTATAATCATTATTTTTAATTTGATCCAAGATTGAACACTAAGGGCGATTTTAGCAGACAATATTTTAATTTTTTTTTGTTTTTAACTTGTAAATTATCTTATTTTAATTTTTATCTATGAAGATATTATAGTTCTACAATTCTAAGTATTGAATTGTATTGTACAGAAAAGTCCTCTAAAACATTACCTATAGTTTTAAATTCAGTAAAGTGGGTCAAACAACTTTTGCAGGGAGGACTAAACAAAAACTATAGTGTAAAGATTTTTTAATATACTATTTTTATTATAGATATAAAATATGTAATGTCAAACTTATTAAAAAATAGATAAACTTATATGTTTACAAGTCTATATTAGATAAAAAATAAATATAAATAGAAAAAAATAATAAATTGAATTTTACTTATTAAATTTTAATATATTTTTATTCAGATTTAACTCAAATAGTGGAGAGATTTATAATTATATTTATTAGGTTTTGTTCTATTTGATCTCTTTTAGTTATTTTGACCACTTATAGTTTAAAGATTTTTTAAATATATTTTATTTATTCTATTTTATTAGATATTTTATTCAAACTCATCTCACATAGTGTAAAGATTTGTTTTTTATATTATTTTTATTATATTTTATTATACTTGGTTATATTTTTAAACACAAGAAAAAATTGTCCTTCAATGAGAACCACTATAGTGGCAAAAAGATGTTGTGCAAAATCGAACATCTACATGCACCAAATCAAGTAGAAGCATCTTACCCTGTCCATAATAAATCCAACACTCAATCCATCTTATCCATAATAAATCAGTTCATCCATGAACCGTTTATCAAATCCATGTTCACCCATCGCCATCCAAAATCCAAATCATTAATAAATCCGTTCATCCATAAACCATCTATCAAATCCATGTTCACCCATCGCCATCCATAATCCAAGTCTTCTTGATCTTGGTTGACGTTTAGTGTACACTTAACACTTACTTATGGTAAATTTCTTGACATGGGTTGTTATCATTCACCATACCCACTGTTATCTAAGCCATCAACAATTCTCCAAATGACCATCTGCTATCCAGATTGTAATCCACCCATTACATTGCATACACATACATATATTCTTTTCATATAATAAAGGAGTATGCAAAACATGCTAGAGTTGTTCTCTATATATTACAAGCAATTTGTCTTGAATTCAAGCAAAATTGTATATATTTGGGTGTACGAAGAAAATGTCAAAGGTGTTCCTCTATATATTATTGACATTTTATATATAATTCGAATAGGCTATAATGAAGAAAATTTTATGTTTACTTCTTTATTCTCTGATACAGATGGTTATACACCCATTATTTTTTCATGATTTCTATTTTCTGCTGTGAGATTAAAACTTAGTTTGTTTTGGTACTGGTCGCTGGCTTTATCTCCAAATATCTGGCTTTATCTCCAAATATGTATTACACACACTGTGTAAAAATATACATACAATTTTATACAAGTGCTAAACTACATGTCACACCCCCTCTTACTTCTCTATATTTTTCCATCTACGTAACCCTTGTACCCCCTTTCGTGCAAGTGCTAGTATAACAAAAATATAATAGTGTATTTGTATTATATTATATTTTATTTTTATTTTTTTGTTTTATTCATATTATTTTTATTATTGTTTTAAATTAATTTAATTTATTTTCATTTTACATTAGATAATATGATAAAAAAGAATCAATAAAGATATATTTTAGTGTGATTTATATTAGATTATTTAAAGGTATATAAGCTAATTAATATTTTTGATATTGATAAATAGAATTGAAAGGGCTCAAATCCTTATACAACAACAAAGCCAAAAGGTAGACAAAACATGTACCATGAGCAATGGGACAAACCAAAGCACTCCACAAGACAAAAAAGAGTGAGGTACAATTGTATCCCAAGTTGCCAAAAACAACTACAAACAAGAGATAAAACTAGGATCCCCAAGGTCTTGTTTAGACAATTCTAGACCTTGCTCTACTTTTCCTCTCATCCATCACTCTAGCATGTGTTTGGTATAAAGGTTTGGGAAGACCTTTCTTCCTCCTAACAACAATCCAAGAGATATTATCACTCAATTTCTCAAAACAGGGAGAAGCAAGGGGGGATTCCCCTACATAAAGCTTGTCAAGATGTGAAGAAGGGGCAAAAGTTTGACAAGGCGAAGACAAATGATGAACCTCCACCACATGAGTAATTTGAAGTTGATTTGAAGCCAAAATACATATTTAATGTTAGTATGTGTATTTTGGCAATCGCATGACCAAGAGGAAACATCTCAAAGCATTTAACAAAGAGTTCTAATTTATAATGATTTTTCCCTCTTCAAGATGATCCTTTCTCAACACTAGGTAGAAGGGGACTTGCAAGTCTTTCATTGAGATTGAACACACTCTCTTTCTCTCTCTTTTACCCAAAGTTTGTTTCCCCTTTGAAGCATATGGATGTGCACAAGGATATGAGTGTTGAAGTTAAGAGGCACACACACACATTTAGTTACAACTAATCTATCAACAATTATTCATGGGAGGCATTAAATTTGGATACAACTTTCAAGTGGAATTATTTTGTCATTGAGTTTGGTAGTATCTTAGACAAGTTAGATCTTTTAGTTTGTTTTTAGTGTAATCTTTCTCCTCTTTCACAATGATTTGTAATTAGATAAATTGTTTTACCTAGAAGCAACTTGAATGGTGATGGGGTGGTTTGAGATTAGGATGCACTACAAGAAATCCTAGAACAAGTATTTATCATTTTAATTTTAATGTCAAGGTTTGTAACAAAATGAATGTAAGTTATAAGTTAAACTCATCTACATACTCAATTGTCATGGTAGCCATTTCCTTGTCATTGTACACACATAAAGCATTATCAAAATCTTGCAAATTATTTTAAAATCTTGTGTCAATGTTTTTTTTAGAATGTAAGGCTTATCTTTTGTAATAGTCATTGTGTTGACTTAGTGGTGTTTAACAATGTGAACGATTATTAGTCTCTAGTCATTGTTGGTCACATCTCTCAAACTCTATATAAGGATATGAACCTCTTTGTAATCATCACTCTAATATTTCCTAATATAATATATTGAATTATTTTTTGAATACCTCAAATGTGCGTATTTCTCATTTTTTTTATATGGTGTGAGAGTTGAGTTTAGAGTTAGAAGAAAGGTGTATGATAAGATCACAAGTCGTTGAAAAATGTGAGCAAGAGAAATCACTCATTCACGAGTAGGGCATGATTTCATGGGCATTAGGTGGTAGGCATGACATAAGGGTTCAAAATATGTCCCCAAATTGTGAGGTAATTATTTCCACTCAACTTTGCAAAGGTCAAGAGTTACACATAGGGTCGTGGTCATGATTAAACTAGAAAATCTTGTAATAGATAGTCATGGGAAATGAAAGGAAGTTGATAGCATAAACACTTCCTATGTTAATCAATGAGAGAATTGCATGCAAACTATGATCTAGCAATTGCAAAGGAAAATACACACACAAAATATTATACCACAATGACTTAGTGTCTATCATGGGAAAAAAACCCAACCTCCAAAACTTGAACCGATGTATTCACAATACCAAGTTGGTTACAATACATCAACATGTTCAAGCCTTCACAAGAGAACAACAAACACAAGTTTGGATTTTTTTTGACAACATATCTCTCAACAAAATCATGCCATACTACATCTTCATCCTAGGCACCAATATATAGAAGACACAAATCCAAAAACCACAAATGGTAAACCATAAACCATGGGAGAAATCACTCCCAAAAATGACATCCAAATTTCTTTGAGGAGTTCTAATACAAGTCTCATTATGAGTAAATATGCTAACCTTAGAAGATTCTCTTACGTTGCCATAGTCATAGTCAACTCACCAACTTGAACATTCCATTTTGGCCCATTCAAATATGCCTTATGATATGTCATAATATGCAACATAGAGTTGGTCAAAATTCAATTCTATTATGTAACTCCCTACAATTATGCTCTTACATGTGTTGTATAATTCATTATAAGTAACCCCCATATCCCATAGTTCCTTAATGATTTTAGATGTTCTTGCAACTTATTCAACATGTGGCCAAAAGTGTCACCTCAAAGTAAGGTGCCCTCTTTTTCATGTGGGAAAAATAATAAATAAATAAATACAATGAATAATTAAATATGAAACATTGGGGTGCAAAGTTGACACCTTTCCCAACATTCTCCCATTTGTTAGACAACTTGCAAGAGAAAAAAATAACTTTCAACAATTTGTAAACTAATTGCTAGGGGCTTAGAGGCCCATAAATTCATTACACCACTTGAATTTCTCTATGCTCATAGAATTTGTCAACACATCTACAACATTCATTAGAGTATTGATCTTTTCAAACATCACCCTCCCATCCTTCATCATGTCATGAACAAATGATATTAAACATTTATATGCTTTGTTTGTGTGTGAAAAGTTGGGTTCTTTGCTAAGTTGATGGTGCTTTGATTGTCACATCCACTTTAAACTACTCACTGACTCAATTCAATATTCAAATGTAATCTTTGAAGCCAAATTATCTCCTTTAAAGAATGAGTAACTAATATGTACTCTATTTTTGTAGTGGATAAAGTGATTGCAACATGTTTGCTCATCCAACTAATTGTACCACCTAACAACTTAAAAACATAACCATTGGAAGTTCTTTTGTTATCCACTCTTCTATTCTATTCAAATCAACAAACTCTTTAATCTCCAAGTGCTAAGTACTCATTGAATATACTACAAGTGCCATCATTATGCTACATGAGACCATGGTAGCAAATAAAATACTCTATAATGCCCCATAAGTACCAAAGACTCTCTTCACTACTCCTTGGTGCTCTTTGCTAAGATTAGTCATAAACTAATTCAACTCCCATTTCTTGGGCAATGTTTGGTCTGGTGTAGACCATAACATACATCAACTACCAATTGCACTTGTAATCCAGTATAAAATTCTAGGTTAATGTAATAAAGCATAAAAACTAACCCTAAACCAAAAATGGAGTACAAGCATAAAAACATGAAATATAGAACAATAATACTATAAAGTCTTCATTCCATCATTGCTTTACCTCCATTTCCCTTCTCCATTTTGCTTGAATATAATAATTGCCCTTAGATTTGGATCTACAATAGTAGTCTATGACAATGCCTAGCAAAATATTGACGATAGTTGTCTCACACTAATAGCATATATTAGCTCAAGATGTAGATGTCTAGATAGCGTAAGGTGTGTGTATGTCAAAATGAAAAATTGAATTTTGAATTAAATAATAATTTCATTCAAAAGTTATAACAAACTACTGCTCTCTTTCAAGACAATCATTCAATCCAAAAAAATCTAAAATTATGATCAAAACAATTCTTCACTCCTTACACATCAATCTGATGTCAATATTAAAGCCTCCTCAAGGAAAAGGTATTGAACTTCATTTTTTTTTTAGAGAATTCCTTTGGGATGAGAATGTTACTTCGAAGAAAAATCTCCCACTCGTGGCATGAAACTCTTTATGCAGTTCAAAAATTCATTGTGGGGCAGGGCTGAGAGATTTATTCTTACAAAATAAAGCTTTGGGGGAAAAATTGGTATGGAAAATTTATGATAAACTTGAGACAAGGTGGTGCCAAATAATGAGGCATAAATACTCTGAATCTCTTGAAAATGAAAGAATTTTCACTTATAAAAATCTTCCTCAAGGCTCAAAAGTATGGAATTTTATTTCGTCCTACAAATCAATGATCCTTCCTCATCTCTCTTGGTTAGTTCATAATGGGTAAAAGAAAATTTTTGGGTTGATGCCTACAATGGTTTCAAGACTCTCCGAACCTTAGGGGATTGGGGTCAAATTGAGGCTATCCTCAAGGATCTCTGGGGGGACAGAGTTAAAGACTACCTTCATATAATTTTGGGGGATAGTGGTATTGTTGCCTGAAAAGATTTTAATTTTCTCTCGATTCCCATTCATATGAAGATTTCTCTCAAAAATGAGCTTAAGAAGGGTCATATATTTTTGTCCAATAAGAAAGATACCATTATATGGACTAAAAGTAAATTTGGTAACTACATGGTTAAAGATGGTTATAATGCTTTAAGTTCCACCACCCTATTGAAACCATGGCCTTACAAACTATGTTGGGGACTGTGTGTCCTCCCCAAAGCTAAATATTTCACTTGGCTAGCCTTAAAAGATATAATTCTAGTAGGTTCACATTTGGATACACTAGGAATACCGCCTCTATTCCTATGTGTCTTATGTAGCCAAGCTTATGAATCTACAAATCATCTTCTCATTGGCTGTGATTTTGCTCACAATTGTTGGACTTGGTTGTTGAACAAACCTAGTTGTTCAAGTCCTTTACACAACTCAACTCTAAATCATTTTTCCAGTTAGCCTCTCCTCTTTCCTAATTCTTCCCTTTCATGTATTTGGGAGATCAGTCCTTCCATAGTAGTTTGGAATATTTGGTTGGAAAGGAATAATAGAATATCCAAAAAAAAGTCTTTAAAGGTATCCTAAGTGTTACAGAAAATTGAAATTACTATCTCTAAAGTGACAGTCTTGGGTTTTCAAAAACTTGCATAGTTCAAAATCTTTTTCTTTGTGGGATGTCTTCATTACTAAAAACTAGTCTCTTATTAAACTCCCACAAGTTAGATCCATTCAATCTATGTTGGGTGAAAATTATGTAATCAACTTTTTGATAGATTACACAACTTGGATTTCAGCCACAGCTATGTGAGATGTAAATCTCTCCTCTCGGAAAGGGGAGGCACCCTTCTTACTGCTAATAGAAGCGATAGTAAAACAAACAAAGTAATTACAAAATGTACACAATACTTATGAAGTGGGGGGGTGTGTTACATTCATCCTTCTCTCTTTTTTCAGAGAAGATGTTTACAATGCTTCACTGTTGGAAGTTCACAATTCTTAACAACTTGAAATGATCAACTAGCAGTAATACCAATACCTCTATCTTGTCAAAGAAAAGTGTAGAGATTCCAGAAGTAATTAACAATAGGCAAATAAAGTAAAAGGGAAAGCTCACGAAGGCACAAAGTCATTCTGTAGCTTTATCAATGTTGGATCTGTGAAAATGTATCGTTTGTCACATTAGAAACACAAAGTCTTCTTAGACGCAGTAATTCCTCGAACAGCATGAACAATTACAAGCACAAAGTCTTGTAGATCATCCAACCAAATTATCAATGAGCATGAACAATTACAAGCACAAAGTCTTGTAGATCATTCAACAGTAGTATCCAAAGAATGTGAATAATTACAAGCACAAAGTCTTGTAGATTATTCAACCGAAAGATAAACAAAACAAAAATGCAAATCTAAATAATAGATGCAACACAAAGTTTACATAAATCACTTAGAGTCCTTAAAATTTCATCACCTAATTACCACCAAATGAGATCAATTCATAAAAGTATCGAATCCAACACAAAGTTTGGTTTGCAATCCTCTTCTTTATTGATCAAATTCCATTCACAAAGCATGAACACAAAGTTTCACAATTTTGCTTCAAAAAGGGTAGCACTTCGTTGCAAAATACTAAAGGATAAAATTTACAATGAAAATCCCTCACATTATATAGATAGAGGGATGAGAAAAATTAGGAAACTAATTGGTGGAGGTTGGGTGAGTGATTTTAGGAGATCTCACCTAACTTTGACCAAAGTCAAAGTGTAATTTGTTTTCAAAAGATTACATCTTCGAGCTTGGTGTAATTACAATTTACAAAAAGACATATAAGATGTCAGGAAATATTTACAAGATGCATAAAGGGATGCGCCGGAAATGTCTAACACTGGAGAATAGGAGGTTGCTTCATGTTTCTTTGCCTTGGGCGCGGAAGTCTTCATATTTCCTCCTGGTCTCTTGCACAAACTTCTCATCTGGACCAACGGTGTAATCCACAATTGTGTGAATTCTCGTGATTGATCTCATGGCAGATGAGTGAACCTTCTTGCACCTGTCAAGATGCATTTTTAGGTTATCCAATGTGAGCCTTGTATCACAAATGACATTCAGTGAGGCTTCTGAAAAGTCTGAACTATCAATCAATTTCATGATGACTTCTTTGAAGATCTGAGATATTTCTGTGG
>VDFB02353064.1:0-23937 GCA_007258455.2 Sequoia sempervirens
GGTAACTTAGTTAATAACTAATCATGATAATTAGGTTTATAATAGTCTGAGTTGACTTGATGGGAAGGCTTGTGTACTTCTCAGTGGAGGCCAGAGGGGGTAGGTTTGTGCATGACCTTACAAAATATATAAGATAAATGAAAAAACAATCCCCTTGTGTGGTTATATAAGGACAGCCTAATATACTATATGATATTTCAATTGGTGGTGACCCAAAAGAGCTTTTATCTGATCTGTTTATAATATTAATGTGGGTATCATTTCTTTGATGACAAAATATTCAAAATTATCTCATAAAGAAAATAAAGCATTTGATCTTTGTCTTTATTTTCGTTCTACTTTTTGACTTGTAAATGCCGCAAACTTTTCTGAGTACAAAAATAATAACTTTCTGAAATAGAATAAATTTTGAGACTTACCTTTCTCTTGTAATTTTGAGATCTTGTTTCTGGCTCCAAGGATAAGAAAATTTTCTCTTTGCTTAAATGGTGGGTTAATGTTCTAGCAAATATTTAATCTCATAGAGACCTGCTTTAGTTTTGATACTATATTGAATTCATGCATATTAAAATACTAGAAGAGACATCAATTCAGAAGAGGCATGAACAAAAAATGACTTCATTTATGCATGCTTTGGTTTTTCGAATGTTATCATTACATGCTTATGCGTGATTTAATTTTCACTCAACAAATAACATCCTTTATTAATAGCCTCATTGTGTTAAACTATTCAAACATCTAAAGTTAGTTTGAATTTGAAACTAGTGGCACTGATGGCTTCAGTCTTATCCAACTTTAAACCTCACCACCTTCTATTAGAGAAGTGGTCCTCAATTCCACTACAAAGTGGGGACTTGTTAAATACACATGGCGTTGGTCAGCATAAATGAGACACTCCATGCTTTGTTAAATAATAGTGGACTCTAAGAAAGAAGAAACTAAGCTCCTGCAAATACATCAGTTTGTTTGTATCTTATATATAATAGCCAAAATATGATTGGTATATCCTTCAGATGACTACAAAGTCGATCTGAGTAGAGCTGAAGCAGTTGAACAAAACCTGTAAATAGAAAAGACAAGGAAACAACTCGCTGATGCAATTCAGCAAGACAGAAACTTGTTGCTTGCCTCCTAGTAAATACAATGGGCAATAACCCAATGGAGACACTAGTTGGATGTGAATCATGTAACACCATTCAAAGCCCTTAGTTCCTGGATGGGTTTGGGTGCAGCAAGAACACAAATTCACAAATGTACTCTCCTGACAGACACCAATGAGCACAATCTCCTATAAAATCCTAGAATATACTCTGACCCTTCTTTTGCTGTTGCTTGATAAATGTCAAACAGATTTTTAAAAGCTTTTTGTATCAAAAAGCTATGATCTCACTGTATTGAATCTCTTTCAATCAAGTGTTACCATTTGATATGATAGCCATTTTAATGTGTCCATTGATATATGTACTTCTCTCAGTACTTCTCCCCGCAGCTTGCTACAGCAGCCAAAGGGAATTTTCAAGCTCAGTCATTATATAAATAAATTGTTATCTCTTATCAATTTGTTGTATAAGCTTAGAATAGATGTAAAAGATAAATGGGCATTAATATTCTAATGTAGTTAATATTTACACATAATTACTTGGAGAAGATGATTGATGACATCTCTAATGTTATTAATGTTGATTGGCTCTATACGGCATTGCACATGCAATCAGAAGATAGATGTAAAAGTGAAATTAGATTCAACTTTCTGTTGGAAGTATGGTGGTTTACCTTACATGATTTACTTCATCATGGAGAATATTTTCAGGTGTATTTTGATTATCCCTGCCTTATTGTAAGTTGATGAGAGATTTATTATTGATTTTTTGGTGTTACCAAACAGGAATGAGTGATCTTTGTTCTCCCATGGTTGTTTTGCAAACAAATGAAGCTGATGCTTTTTGGTGCTTTGAACACTTGATGCGGAGAATGGTATCTCACATGATTGTGCCTGTATTTTTTTTATGATAATCTCTTTTTTAATGCATTATTTACTCTTCTTAACTTACTTTTGTAGATGAAAGTTTGAGTTTTAAAGAAAAGAAAAATCAAACAAGTGTAATGTACGTAGACATCTTTGTAAGCATTTAGCATGTTTTTGTTTTTCTGTTTGTAAATTGATAAAATGATTGCTTTTTGCTTTCACCAAAGCTTCTAGAGACAGTATACTTTGCTGCTGAAGAACAAGGTTCCATCATATGTTGTCTGCACAGAAAACAACTGTGAACCATCATTTTTGCAAAGTCTTAGTTGCTGGTGAATCAGGTTGTGCCTTTGTCATGCTGAAGGAAGTTTCATGTGCAATTTCCTACACAGGGTTCCCAGACCGATCAATCTTTTAACTTTGATCAATTAATTGTATACTTGCATCTAAATAAGGTTTGAAGAAAAAATAATTCATTAGTGAGTTCTTCATGGACTTAATGGACCAAGCCAAATCATCCTGAGCTTTTCCAACAATGGTCCTAGAATCTTCGATTTGGAAAGAATATTTAATTTAATTTCTTGCTGAATACAAATAGACTTATAGGAAACACACATTGGTCACATGGCAAGAATGTTTGCTTATAACTTACGTATTGTGTATTACCACATAAATAGGAATTATCTCATTATCTTACGTGCAATGTAAAGTATCTCCATATGAAATTGGATTTTCCAATTGATGGAGAGATCTTTGTTCTTTGACAGAGTACTTGTGACATAAATTCCAATCGATGTGATGTATGTAGGAAGAATTAATGTCACATACAACAATTGACATGATCGGTTGTATCGAACCATGCCCATCTATGCTCTTTGGTAGGTTGAAGTGCCTTCATGTAAGTTTCCACAGCTAAGAAGAGATTGGTTTACCAAATTCACTGAGGATGTCCAATTAGTTCCTGTGGTTGTCAATATTGTTGAATCTTATGGGGCACCTAGCCGAATGGGTTATTGATGCTAGCAAGGATAGGGGGTCAAATTATTGACAAACCATCCTTGCAGCCATGCCATAGGTTCTTTCAATAGATCCAAATTCATCAAATAAATTCAGATTTTTCCATTGAAAATGCTATAAATAGACATTGCTGCTACAAAACTAACATTATAGACTAATATTTGAATGCCACAAACAAATTGCAACAGACAAATTTTGACAGAACACAAGAGGTTGCTACAGGCAGCTACAAATCATACTATGTGAAGCTACAGAGCTTGCTGTGACTCCTACAGGAATTTACAGTTCATACCATTTGCAGTTATAGAAACTGGTACAGGCAGATTTTTCTACAGCCATACTTTACTCACTTTTCCTTTTCTGTTCCTAGAGCCACCTTCTCTTTTCTGATATATTGCCCAAAAAGCAACTTTTTTGTAATGACACTTTCTTGTGCATACTGAAGGCTAGTTACGCCAATTAGTTTGATCCCTATTTTCTGCGGTCAGGTTTTGCAGCATCTCCTTCGGCTCGGAAATATTTTGATATGATATTCCACGAAATAATAAAGAAAACTAAACGGCCAAAGATATTCCAAATATGAGAATCGGCGAATAAGATTGACACTTCTGATATAAATTATCTCTGGAACAAATTTCTGATGCAATTTTCTGATATAAAGTCCTTATCAGTGGACAGTGAACTTTTACATACAAATTCAGTGAATGAAAAATTAATACATACTCTGACCTCCTACAATGAAGCTGGATACCAAAGCTTGGATGACGATAATGATACCGCCGGCCTGTATGACTGGCTGGTAATCTTCAGACCACCACTGTAATAATGCACAGAGCTATCAACTGGCCTTCCTACCATTTAACCTCACCGCAAAGAGCAGCTGGGTTCGCCGAAACTGCTAGTTGCGCTGATTAAATAAAATTGTCGCTGACAATGAGACTGAAACTTTGCCACTTAAATGGCGGATTCCGTAGGAAGAGATTCTGGCTCCACTTTGGAACTCCGCATGCCTCCCACGGAAGTAATCGCGTAGTTTCAGAGTAAATATAAGTACAAAAGAAAGTGGGCTGGAGCTGTGAGAATTATCATGACCCTGAGCTTCCGGAATTGATAATTTGGCTTTTAATTATCAAACACTCCTCACATTTGGACGGCTAGTTTTCTTCAATCATATGGTACGGCCAAGCCATGATTTATTATTTTTTAACCAGCAAATAAAATTTATAAATTACAGTCAGGCTTGGAATAATTTATTTCATAATGTTTTTGGAATTTGACAATAAACATGTATTCACGTGGAAATTACTTCTTGCATTCAGCACAAATTTGACCTTTGTATGAAGCCAACAATAAGAACCAGAAGGTTTTTTGTCTTTCGATTCTTGGATAAACCAAGAGGATTTTCATTTTCAGGGTAAAATATGAACCAAAGCTCAAAGTTCTCCAAAATGAGGTTTTCTAAATTGATGAATAAGAGAATAAAAATCTTTTTTCCAATAATTGATTTTTAATCCCTTTTCCATCCAACAAATTTGACTTCTGTATGAAGCCAACAATGAGAACCAGAAGGTTTTTTCTCTTTTGATTCTTGGATAAACCAACAGGATTTTCGTTTTCAGGGTAAAATATGAACCAAAGCTCAAAATTCTCCAAAATGAGGTTTTCTAAATTGATGAAGAAGACAATAAAAACCTTTTTTCGAATAATTGATTTTTTAATCCCTTTTCAATCCAACAAATTTGACCTCTGTATGAAGCCAACAATGAGAACCAGAAGGCTTTTTTGTCTTTCAATTCTTGGATGAACCAAGAGGATTTCTTGTTTTCAAGGTAAAATATGAACCAAAGCTCAAAGTTCTCCAAAATGAGGTTTTCTAAATTGATGAAGAAGAGGATAAAAACCTTTTTTCCAATAATTGATTTTTTAATCCCTTTTCCATCCAATACTAAATGTAATTAAAATTATTTTTAAAATTAAATATTCACCTTTTTCTTCGGAACTCAATTAATTACCTTTTCAAATAATTAAATATAAATTGTCTTTAGTTTTTCACTTTTGGACAATTTAAATGCTTAACCATTTAATAATTTAATTATTTTCTATATAACCACCAAATTTATAGAAAATATTAACAAGTTCAAATATGAATTTTGACCATACCACCAATGCCTTAAGTGAATAGGATATCAGTCCATATGAAAGATGGTGCTCTCCAAAAAAGGTTGAAGTTTTCAAAAATGTTGGAATGAATAGGAAAAGGGACATTACAAACCTATTTACATTTCACCATTTCAATATGACATAATGACTACAATCTACCAACCTATAGTATATTACAAATAATATACTATGTGTAACAATTCTAACATAGTACATCCTTAGGTGGGACTAGGCCTTGATGAACAGTACTGATGTGATCTTGTGTGCAGTAGTAGTACAGTCTTCATTACCTTCCTTGGCAACCATTGTCTTTGACTTAATTATCCTTTTAGCTCTCGATTGCCACTTTAGCAATAATCCAATCTTTCAATGAGCAACATACTCAAGGTTGGTGATTATTCTCCATCCTGCCCTAAAATGCAGCTCACTTAGCATTATTAATCTTTATGGTCTAGTGGATCACAAATCTCCACATGAAGTTCTCATGTACCCTTTTTGAGAAATCAAAATAATTTAATATTAAGTTGCTTGAAATAACTTTATTTAATAAATAAAGTGCAACTAATATTTTATTACTAAATTAAAAAGTCAAGGTGGTATTTAATATTAAGTTTGAAGTGGCGAATAGAATGCAAAAATAACTAGCACTTGCACCAAGGGGGTGCAAGGGTTTAGCCGATAGAAAAATATATAACCTCCTCCTTAACCCACTTTTCTTAATAAATGAGTTAGTTTACAAACGAGCATCTAAAATAATATTAAGAAAAGGATCAGTCACTTCCCTATAATCAAAATCTAATAGTAGAGAGAGTAAAAAGTAAAATGTAAAAGCATTTTAAATTATTCACGCGAATACTGTAAATGCCATAATAGCCGCAAGCAACGAAGACATAAGTATGAGATACTGCCAAAAACATCACAATCAAGGACAAAGATATAATTATAGTAATGCATAAACTGAAAAAAGATTTTCAACCAAATCTCGCCAAAAAAGGAAATGATCCATAACAGTATCGGGACGTTTTTCATAGCTCCTACAAATCCAATCAATGATCTACCACAAAATCAGCAAATTGTCTATGAGCTACAGTCGAGTCGACGGAACATATTCTTAATAAATATATACAAATACATTCAAACCCTAATTTGTTCTTCAATTAGCATACATGAGAAAAGTAGAAGCTTCGATGGCAAGAAGGGGCGTGTTGAGGAACTTCTTGTAGTCATTGCTATGTCTGGTGCCTAAATACGCCCCATAGCCTAACACGCCTATCGACACTACCTGCCAGAAGAAACAATTAATACTTCCGAAATAGCTCAAAATGCTTGAACAAAATCTGTAAGCTATAATTGCTTCTTGAGCTAAAATCTATGCAAAATATGGCTATGCCCCAACTTTCTTGCTTTCTCCGGTATCTTGCTTTCTCCGCGTATGTCTGTCTGGTGGTCGGTACTACTATTTCACTGGAGAATGGGATTCATCGATCAAACCGAATTATGTGTTGTAAACATCCTCATGAAAGAAGCATTTGTTGCATCCCTTAGTACAAAGGATGGTGATGGAGCTAAACTATCTATAGTTGAACTCCCTTCCTTCTGAACAACCAAAATTCTTCGAGTCTTGACTGCTTATTCTAGCAAAGCTTCTAACCGACCAAAGTAAAGAGATTAACCCACAGGATAACATATGTGCTAGCTCTTGCTCCCATTTTCATTAATGGCTCTTGCAGACTACAACGGCATCATCTATATTTAAGTGTGTGAGACTCAAACCCAAGATGTTGCACATTTTAGTTGCCTTTCTCTACTCAAGCTTTATTTTCATTCATTAAAGCCACAAGCAAAAGTTGAAACAAAGCAGCTAATTAACGTGCATGATTAGAACTCGACACCTAATTCTGCTTCCAACGGACATGTTTGAGTATCTGTACTTAAGCGCTCTATGTGGCCACTGAATATCTGATAGATCTGACTGGCCATTTCAAATCTGACGGCAGAATATTCGCCACCATAAATGTTAGATGTGAGCCATCTTATTCGGCATTTTTAGGCAATCATGTCCAGACGTAGCATTTATTCTTTCCGATTTACCATATATGGTTATATGTGTACAAAGTTAAATAAGTCAGCATTTACACGAAGGAAAATGATACGTAAAGGATTAAAACATGTTTACTAAGCTGCATACTGTTGGCGTAACAACTAACACCTCTGGAGTAGAAGTTGTTATGAACAGCCTGTGTACACTACGCAATGAGTGCTCTTCAAATTAGGAGGGGAAGCTCCCTCGTTATGCTTTGACAAAAATACTTGCAAAGGAAAATAAGCTAAACTGTCCTGTCTTTTGTTTCAGCTGTAGAGGCACAAGGCTTTCTTGAAAGAACCTATACGTTGCAGCTGAGTTTTCTCTGGTTTTGCAGATCTACTAACTACAACTTAAATTTAATCTATCCAATCTCCTCAGGAAAACAGAGCGAGAGGAAACGGAGCAAGGTTTGACTAACTGACGATAAACGGGTTTAAATTCTCTACTTGAGGGCAAGGTGGCGCAACTATCATCTCAATTTAAACCAGCTTATTGGGCACAAAACAGATTTAAGAATTTACCAAGACAATCTTATGGAACCCTGTGTGGCATAACACTTGATTGAAATAGCAAAGTCTTCACAAAACAGCCTTTATCATTACAATCTCACAAAACCCTATGTGGCATAACCTTTGATTATATTGATAAAGATTCACGAAACATATTTATCACTGTAATTTCTCGAAACCCTATGTGGCATAACGATTGATCACAATGGTAAATAGACACAAAACAGATTTATCACCTCAATCTCTTGAAACCCTATGTGGCATAACAATTGATCTCAATGGTAAAGATGTTCAAACAGATTTATCTAAACTAAGGAAAGAATTCACCATTATAATCTCTTGAAACCCTATGTGACAACAATTAATTGCAATAGTGAAGACACATGAACAAATACCAAAAGAGTAATATTGAGGGCAAGGTAGGCGCAGCATATATTTCTCTCTCAAGCAAAAGTTATTTACAAATGAGCAAAAGCTCTTATTTATATACATCAAGGTGTAGGGAACCCTAAAATCACTTTGTGTCATCTACAGTTCTCGCAATGCATGCAAGCTATGCGCCAAACCCTAATTAAGTAAACTATACAGTCAACTGGGAAACTACCCTCAGTTTGACTGAAACATCTAATCTAAAAATGGACAATTGTGCGAGCATGCACGCCCTTATTGAAAGCAAGTTAACTGGAAGACTACCATCAGTTAACGTAAAACCCTAAATGAAACTCCAAGTGTGTAAAGCTAATCTTAGAATAGATATGCATGTGGATGACAACATCGAAGTTAACTTAAAAGGGTAAATACCTCAAGTTCAACCTCGTGTAATGTCTATCCCGCGAGGTGGGAACCGCCACCGGTCGGATCTTCGAGCAATCAACTTCAACCAGATTGTTGATCATCACTATCTCGAGCTATGAGACTCGGTCAAGAATGCTATGTCGATGCAAAGATATCCTCACCAAATTAATCCGAGACTGAAGTTCAGCCTACCCTCGTTCATCGAATACCGCCGACATGACTGTAAGCTGAGTAATCTTACAGCCAATGGTCTCCCCACTGAAAATGGTATGAATGAGTGCCTGGAGCTCTGACTGAACATCGGTAAGCTCCACGTAGGCACCACCCTCGATCTGATAACGGCACGGAAAGCGGGACACTAAAGTCCTCACAAACCGGAGTGCACTAGTGACGTGCTCTCTACTCTCAGCCAACTCTGATGCTAAACTGTCCTCTATCTTTACCCTGAAAACCAATTGTGTCTTCCAAGAGTAGATAGCCTCTCTGTCCTCTGCATCTATGACTGTATCATAAGCCACACTCAGGTGAGCAATCATAATCTCGTCCCGGGGTTTGTTAATTGCCATATCTCTTTCCTCATCCTGAAGACGAAGACGGAGCTTACGTGCATTGTACCGCAACTGATATAACTCTGTGAGCATAGTACGGCCTCTAGCAACGAACTCCTCCTCCCATTCCTCCAAACGCTTGCCATATTCAACCAAGTGATTGAGTTGACTTTGCTTTGCTGGAGGCTCAAGCATCGGTGGGAGTGTGTTAATGGCATCGGGTCTATGCACAAGGCTAGAAATATATCACGGTTGCCTGATTTCAGCCTTGAGGGCTGCCTTATCTTCCTCGCCCTTAGTATTCTATCCTCGCACCGGCCCAGAAAGTAACTCAGAAGATCAACCTCGAAGTCCGGGCGTAGCCGCCACCAAGGTTGACTGTGATAACCTCTGCTAAAACTTCGAGATTCTAATTCAGCCAAGTTCTTCCCTCGTGGAGGTATCGCAAATTTCAACGACACCCCATGTCGTTTCTCTACGTGAACCATGTTCTTGACTTCCTTTTGTCTGGGCGATCCCGGTAAATGTCATCAAAATCAGAATGATTAAGAACACAGGGATGCTGCCTTCTTCCTTCCTAGCCGAAGCTCGATCCAAGATTGGTCTCGCTAATGCTACTAGAAGGGTCTCACCAGCCATAGGAGGTACCGGCGAGAGTGAATGCAGGAAGACCTAACGCGAGGTGGAGAGGTCTAAATCCACCATGTGAATTGGGACTGGTGAAGGCTCAACCGTAGGAACTTGAGGTCAACCTCGTGCATCGGGCGCAGCTCGAACCTAATTCTCCTCCTAACCAATTTCGCGGATAGGATATCCGGCCGTGCCCGTGATGTATCGTGCTGGGTGCTCGTCTCTTTGAATTGTTTGGCTTTGTACTTCTTGGGAGGATTACTCCTCTTCTTTTTTGTTAGGTTTTGACGAGGAAGGCACCGTATGATTCACTACTAATGGGCGCTCGCCTGAACACTTAATTCTCCTTGTCTTCTTTGCCGCCGAAAAGTATAATCACTCAATAATCCTTTGCTTTCTGACTCTCTTTGACCGTTGCATATTCCTTGGCGTACCAATCTACTGCTGGCAATGGTTGTGTATCGACCTGCTCTCTGAAAAACTGAGGAAGAACTTCTCCCTCGTCATCTGATAAACCTCCCACATCCTCTGATAAGAAAACAGAAATCTGTGAGAGAGAGAAACGGCCGTAACTGCGTCTGCGAACCTCGAAGTCATCTGCGCAATTTGCCCAGTAATCCTCCATAGAAGGCTCGTGATATGTGCCTCCAACAAGGCGAGCTGTATAATGACCTGAAAGGTCATAGGCACGTGCTTCGACAAGATACTTAAGATGATATTTCTCAAGTTCTTGTCCTGCGATCTTACTATCAATTGCCGACTTGCACCAATACATTCCAAACTGAAAAGGTGCTGAGATGGTCCGTGTCATGCTAAGAAGACGAACATCATGCATCCGGCCTTTAGAATTCCTGAAATATTGTCTTTATCCGGCGATAACGGAAGCATAGCTGATTTCCAGGAAGCCGTGAAACCGGATGTAGGTGTATGTTGGGAACCTAATAAACCAACTTACCATCCATCCATCGCTCCTAGCAACCGCCGAGATACTTTAACATGCAATTCCCGGTCCAAGTTCCTCACTGTATAAGTCAAAAAAGCTTCGTGAACACGCTTGAAATGACGTTCAGCTCTGGTGAACTCAAGCTGATCATAATATTGATAAACTTTCTGAACACTGAGGATGCCCACGGTGTTAAGTCCTCGGAACTGACCCTGATAAGCGATCAAGTACACGAGATATGAACACATGTGAAACTCATGGGCAACTAAGAAACCGGTGATCTGCCTGTGGAGAATGTCACTGATGAAGGATGCCCAGTCATAATGCTCCTGCCCAGAAATGATGCGACCAATAATGTAATACATCCAAGGCTGGAAAACATTTGCATGTTCTTGACCTGAGACACGATTCAGGAGTGTGATTAGAATCGCATACTCATCCTTGTATTCACCGCGACCCACATTGTTTGGCAATCTGTTCTTTGCTTGTTTTAACCATCTTTCTGCCATCTTCTTCTGACACTTGTCCATATCGGCATCAAATGCCTGCGCACACTGCTCCATAGAAACAACTAGGCAGTTCCGGTGTTGAGGAATGCCAAAACTCCTTTCGATGTCCAAAGGTTTGAGACTGCCAAATGACCCGTCCGTCAACTGACACTATCTCACAAGTAGTAGAATTGTAATGCTTAATGCAAGCCATCACTTAATTCAATACAATGCACGGAGATAGGTATGGAAGCCCTCTAGTAAACCAGACTGCTCAATATTCTGAATGATTGAACTTCTGATCTTAACTGGGTCTAGCACTGCTTCTGGTAATACTTTGTGAAGATCTGTCTCAACCAACCTGCGGAAATCATGAGTAAGGACGGTTTTGGTCCTGTATTCGAGCTGAGTGAACTGCATTCTGAAAAACTTGCCTGTTGACTGTGAACTTGACTATATTCTGACAAAATTTCTGGAAAGCTAAAAATAGCCTGTGAGAGTTAAAAATAGCCTTTCGAAGAATTATTTTCAGCGAAAAATCCGAGATATGGGTTTTGTCCAGAAAAGGATTCTAAGACAACCCAGAACGTCAGATTTGCGAAAATTCAACTTCTACTTGATTGTACAAAGATTTTCCACTTGAGAAAATTAGCAATTCGAGAACGAATGTTCTGAAGCTAAAAATTCATGAAAAATCAAACGCACAAATTTAACTCGAGAAAACTATATAAGAATGATCCAGATACTGAGACTTGCCAAATTCGCCAATTTCAGGAACATGCAATTTGTATTTTGTGAGAAATCTGTGATTGAAAGGATGAAAAAGACGTTTTTTGAAGCCTTCTTCTGTGAAAATCGCCCAAGATTTCTTTGAATTGCTGACAATTGTGAACTTTGATCTGCAAAAAGATATGTTAGGAAAAATCGCCTCTGTGAATTGATGAAGATTTTGCCTCTGAACTGGAAGAATTCGCCTTGGAATTGAAAACCACGAATTTCTCCTCTTGAAATTTGCGCCTTTTTAAATATGAAGAAATTCGAATTTCCTTGAAGAAAATACGAATTTTATAATTTGATTTGAATTTGAGGATTCGCCTTTTGATTTGTTTGATAATTGAATACGCCTTTAAGAATCAAGGAAATACGCCTTTGAGAATCAAGAAATTGCGAATTGCTTTGAAAGTGCGCCTTTGAAATTATGAGAAATCACGAATTTATCTTTGAATTTTGCGCCTTTGAGGAATTACGATTTTGCCTTTGAATATTAAATATGAATCTCCTTTAACAAAATTCGAATTCTCTGAAGTTGCTTTGAAAATTGATAACTTCGATTTCCCTTTGAAGATATGAACTTGAAATTGAAAACCACGAATTCACTTAAGATTAAATTTCTCATAATGAAATCGAATTTTCTCTTTGAAAGCTTTATGAATAATAATGAAGATGGCGCCTGTATAAATAAGAAGGAATTCGCACTGAATTGTGACTGCAAGAATTCATAAACCCTAACCAGAATAGAAATCCTCTGATTGGTTGCCTTTCAGTTCAACTGCCACTGACTAGAAGTTCAAATTTGAAAATAATAATAAAATACTTATTATCATGCAATGGCGCTAAAAATAGAAAATCGCCATTTCTGAACAAGCATATTTTGAACTTCAGTTGACAAACTGGTTGAAGCTATGAGATTCATCGTTTGACTTTACTGATTCCGAAAAGTCATCTCTTAAGCACATAGGCGTCCATTTGCTCAAGATACTTCATTTTTACTAACTCCCTATTTAATAGCTGACAGCACTGTCACGACTGGCCAACTTCGACTCTGATTTCCGGATGACCGGGTGATGCTGAGACTGTTCTGAAGAATTCATCGGAAAGCCTACTGAACAAGGAAGAAATGTCTGCTGGGAGACACAACTGTAAAATCCATCGTTTAACCCCTTGAAAAATTAGGCGCACCTGATTAAATTGCTTTACGGGTTCCAAACTTAGCCATTTTCCTAAACTGCCGTCAGACAGCTGCTGCCGGCAAACGGTGAACCCTGCTGATACGAGACGAAGCTCACTGCATGACTGGAGACATTCTGCATCCAACGGCTGTATCTATGACACCTGAAAGTGTGTTAAGGGCCTCAAAAACAAAAGCGCCCCTGGCTCTAGGTTGCACTGGTGTTATTTTGACGAAAATCAAACTTCCATCCGAGTACCCTACTTTGACCGCTGATAACTGGAGCTTGGATGACCCGATTCAGGCAATATCTGTTTTAACGGACAGCCAGAAGGGCCCTCAAGAGAAGTCCCTGGAGGTATTGAGGCAAGAAAACTGCTTCTAAGACCTCAAAAACTCCAGTGCGTATTTTATTTATGTTTACCGCTACCAGACTTGGCCATTTTCTGGACATCCTCACTTTGTAGTATGACACCAAAGACCTCGCACGCACGAGCAACTGCCAAATGCTGAAGGCTGACGGCTATGCTCATTGGAAAGATAAATTGATTACGCTCAATAGTTGTGAAGACTTTGAACGCGAACGGGCTCATCTGACAGGCCTAAAGGCTAGGCGCCCTTGAACTGTGGAAATACACTGAAAATCATTTGATGGTCCGCCCGTAAAAATTACGTGCTTGGTAGAATCTCCGCCACGACCACCAGGAACGTCGGATCGACAAGCTGAATGATGCGTTGCGGAGCCAGGCTAGAATACTACTGATGTTATGAAGATTCTGTCTGCAAATAATGCCATTTGGAGGGTCCTTTAAGCCAGCGCCCCTGGCCTGTACTTGCACTGGGCATAAACGGAGAAGCTCAGAAACGTGAAAACTCCATTTTAAGCTGATCTTTGGACGACTGCCGCCTGAACTCTGAGAGTCGGATGACTTCGCTTGATATCTCGTCGGATAAGCAGACTAGTTGTGAACAAATTGACTGCATCCGGCATCGAAACTGTCGAGATTTACCCCTGCTTCAAGATGGGCGCCCTCAAGCTAGAGGCGCGCTTTTGCCTGGAAAAGACAAATTTCTCATCTCCTAAAATTTAGGGATTTTAACTTTTGTTGCTGATTGCCGGAGCTGTGAGTCTTGGAACGCCTCGCTGGATAGCTCAACGGATAGCCAGACTAATTCTGAAGAGATTGACTGGATGCTTGAGCATTTTAGACAAGATCTTGACCTCCAACAAGTTGGGCGCCCCTGAGCTATACTTGCGCTTTTGGGCTTTTCCTCTGAGAAATCTCCATGATTTGATCTTTAAAAACTCTGCTTCGATCATTGAAAATACCGTCTGCAATATGAAATGTCGTCATGAGATGCTCCTTCGTCGTGAAGATCTTCATTTTGAGTCTCTGCTTCAGGTTTTGTTCAATATAACTGACTTTGACTGACAAACTATTGACAAAAACTCCATGCTTGATATTGCCCAAAACTGTGTTTTACATCAAATTAGCAAGATTTAGACTTTAAAATGCAAAATGCCTTGATGAAGCAAAAAATTTGGTTTGGGTACAACACATACCGATGAAAAAAGGGTTGTATATTGACGAAAAAAGAGTTGTATACCAGCGTGAGACAGGTTTCGGCTCAAAGTGCATTCACAATATATATAGCCTATTGGCTAAATATCAGAAAAAAAAAAAAAAAGGAAAATTATTTTAGTTGCCCTAAAAGTGTCTCTAAAAGGAGTTTTGGAAAGAGAACATTCTTGGTACTTTCATTTGACAAAACTCAAGTGTGGAGAGGTGAGCAGCAGTTCATCTTTTGCCCTAGGATGAAAACCTTACAGAAAAATTGGTTTCAGGGATGAAAACTCCCCAACCAATCTTTGATAGATTCATTCCGAATTCACAAGTGCACTTAATTTGGTGATTACAGAGATTTAGCTATAGAATCTTAAACGTTATAGCTAATTGAAGACTTTTCAGGTATTGTGTTGTGGCTCTGTCTTTGGAAATGTAAATACATAAGTTATTTCTTTAATACAAGAGAAATTGGTGAGAGTTATGAAGATCAAAAAAAGTAGCGGCATATTCAAAAATCCCCTAGCTGCCATTCTAAGACTGTCATTCCATGTTAAAGAGGCATGGGAATATTCATATTTCGTCGAAGGTTTTTTTTTGGAGGAATCCTATGGTCTTAAGGACTGCATATCCCATCGTCCAACTTTGAGTGATGTTTGGAAAGGTTTAAAAAGTGATCACCCACCTTTTTGAAGAGTTGTATGGCTGTAGGAAGGTTGGAAAGAATATTTAAAAAGTATCACTGATTTTCTTAGGAGTTTTAGTGCTGATAGGAGTCTATTGATTTCAGCCGCCCAACTTTGAGGTGAAGCTTGAAGGGTAAGAAGGAATAACAGCTACTTGTGAAGGAGTCATGGCTTCCAAAAAGGTAAATGGTAAAGATCCCTAGTGAGAATAGGACTGTCAAAGACTAGCTTCAGCTCTTTTCAAGACTTGAAAATTTTATATTTTGTTCGCAGCTGGCCTCATGGGGGTAGTGTGGGGCTCAAAAAAGGTTTAAAAGTGATAGAATCCTAGTGCCATTAGGAGTCTTATATCCCTGCTGTCCAGCTTGAGGTGCTAGCTAAAAGCAAAAGGGGGAACTGGAGATTCTTTGTCAAATCCTGGGTTTTGAGGAATATATGTGGACCTTTAGGAGAGGCAAATAAGTTCAGTTAGCATGCAGATTGGTCATATTGCTGTGAGGAATTTTTATCACAGCCACTACACATAAAGATTAAGTTTCAAGGCTTGGAGAGGGGGCGTAGGAGTATACAGACCTGCAGGCAGCAAGAACAGTCATGTCATCAGCTTACAAGTGGAGGCTAGAATCATTTCCAACTCTCTAAATTGAATGTGACAGTGAATTTTATATTGATAATGAGTATTGCTGTTGAGATCCTATTGTAAAATTTCAGTCTTAGTTGAATTGAAAACTGCTTCTCTGTGTTTAAGATTTGGACATTATGTTAAACAATTGATGAAATAAATATTGAGAAAGAAAAAATCAGAATATAGTGAATACCGCAGTATTAAATCATTGGCATTTCATCAAACATTTGACCCTACACAAGAGAAATTTAGTTGAGTTCATTATAGAAGTGCTTCTGCAGTTTCCGCATGATTTTCTGTGGTACTTGTCTTGTCAATGAGAATGGGATTGCCACCGTCAATTAAAAGACTTGTTTGAATGTTGGGTACTACCAAGTACCAACTATACACCCATAGAAAAAAATAACTTATAAGTCTTTTAGGTTCAGAAAGTCATGTTTTGGGTTACTGATTTATGGGAAAACAATTGTATCTAAAAAACCACAAGATCAGAAGTGATCCTTTCGCAAGATTGGTTACAAAATATAATTTTTAAATTTTACCTATGCTGGCAAAGTTTCTGTCTGAAACTGCCTCATGGTTAAAAATTTATACAATTCTTTTGTTCCTCTGGGTAGACTTATGGGTAACTTAAAGTTTTCTTTCCAAAAATTTGAACTATATAACTTTTTGTAAACTAAAATAAATCTATAATACTAAACAGCAAATCAACTTGCCCTAATTTTTATGAAACAAACTTTAATACTAAATTGTTTATAAACTCAGAAAATTTATGTTTTTTTCTAGCTTAAAGCGCCACTCCTGAGCATTGGAGTCTGTCACTATGACTCCAATAATCATGCTGTTCTGTATAAACACCTTCCTTATTGGTTCTCACACTTCTGGACGTGCTAGTCAATTCAAATGCCACACCGACATCAATAAAATAGCAATTTTCAGATACCCTTTCCAGACTGCTAGACATCTTTCAATAAAGCACCTTCACTCTTTTCATGTAACTGATTTTATATCGCATTGGCACAGGTTTCAATAAGCAACTCTCAATTACTGTCTTCGGGCATAAAACACCAACTTGAATGCCTCCTTACCACAGGTTTTAATAAACAGCAATAAATAATTGTTTTTGGATGCATTTTTACTCCTGTACCAACTTATCACAATGGCCTTTATTCTTACTTCACATTGTCATTCTTTTTATGCTGCTGCAATCACACCGTGCTCAGACACATTGTATCCTTGCACTTTTATACATCTTCATAGGGGCCTCTTTGCTGTTGCTTACTTTTTCTGCTCTTTACACATATTATTGCACTCCTTTTCTATCTAATATAAAAAATCAGATTCTAATAACACGACACTCAAATTCAAACTAATGGCTTGTACAACTGATTCCAAATTTTATACAGGAGACTGTCATTAATTGGGGCAAGCAAGAAACAATAAATCTGCCCCTTGATCAATCAAAACAATAATCCTCCTTCCATCATGTCAGTGTATTAATTTGCATATTTTAGTGTGACTAAAAGTGGAACAGATATACGGTAGAACTGTTCTTCAAACCAGAAGGGCAAGCTTTGTTGAGTTTTTAGCTTGGATAGGAATTTTCGGCACAAGTTCAGTGTGAATGTGGGAAAGGATTCAAGTGGTTCAAGTTAGTCTATTTTTCATTTCACTTTGAAGGACTAAAGTGAAAGTCTTTTATTTAGTTAGATAAGTCTAATAAAGTGTGGAAATGCATTAGTGATTTAGACATATCTTCCATTTACTTTTTGTAAGTACAACTAATTTTTGGAAGATTAGATTTTAATCTAATAGAATATCCTTATCTTATTAATATAAAGATAGGAGAAAGATAGAAAAATGGCAACATATTGAATACAATGAATATCCGTGCAGCTATGAATAACATCAGTTGTGGAGGTTACCTTTTAAGTTTTTTGAAGGACTGAAGGTTTTTAATAATGTTCACAAGGCCAAACAGCCTATGGGACCCATGGATCACCAACAGCACGGATAAGCACAAAAGCCCAAAACAAGCAAACCACCAACACCTACTTGATCTCCTTGGTGTTGATCTCCTTTTCCTTTTGAATCTTGAATCTTTTGCTATGTATTTTGATCAAGTAATCTGCTATTTTTGTTACCCTTTCTTCTTCAAACAGGTTACTCAACAAGCCCACATTTAAAATCTCGATGTAATTGGTCTGAATATCCATGTAAGCAGGAAATTCCATGATGTAGTGCCATTCTGTCTCTACTAGCTCCAAAGTGCAAAAACAACATATTCTATCTGCCCACTCTTCTTTAGGTATTGTCCACCTTCCAGTTTCACATCTAAGTTGGTGTGAACTAGTTCTTAGCTAAGCCATTAACATGTTTTCTTTCCTTTTCATTTCCACTCCTGTATAGTTCTTTTGTGCATGGTCATGTGAAGGATTGAAATGCTTGATATAGTATTCTCTTTTCTTCCCAAGTTGTTGTGTCCACATGCTTTCTTTGACTTTTTCTTGCATGTACATTTTGATTACCCCATTGTTATTTGGGCACTCCTATGCCAATACCCCACTTATTCATCCACTTTTCATTTTGTTTCATCCACATGCTCTTCCTTCTATCTAATTTCTCTTCTGCCACTATTTTGGGCCAATAGGGCAGCTCCATGTTCTCTAGCCTCTTTAAATAACTTAGCAACTGGATCATAGCAGATGTCTCCACAAGGAAAGCACCAACTTCAGCTAAGACAATCTCGTAATTATTTGTGTATGCTTCTGCATTTTGAAGATTTCATTATTGTGTGATTTATGCAGTTTTATCTAGCATTAGGACATAATCTTTTGGATTTGAAAATTTCTTCAAGCTCCCTTTAAACAGAAGTAACCTAATACGAACAATATGTACTTGTTTTTTACCATCTATATAGTTTTTTTTGGGGTGGTTCACACTCATGTTGAATAATACTAAAGGTGTGCCTTTCTAGATTAACCTAGGGAAAAATGTCGACACACTCTTCAATTGGAAGCAAAATATTTTTATGCTTTTCGATCAAAAGAAAACTTTATTACCTTCTTACATTGTTTAGTTAAAAGTAGACACTGATTAGTGTGAGTACACAAGGATTAAATAACTTAAATATAAGTACATGAATGCTTTGGTAGATTGAATCAAAGAATTAGTACAAAACCACAATCTGCAACTTCAAGTAAACCTACGATACAAAGCTTGCAAACTTGCTAAAAACAATTTAATCTATCTCAGCACACATAACAGATATTACAAAACATCTTAATGGCAATTTAGAAGCAAGATATACATTACTAAATTGTTTTGAATGAATAATGAATTCTTGATTAACTATACTCAATGAACAACAATTTTAGGCTTTGAAACTACCATTAGAAATCTAAGTGCAAATGATAGTTATTTATAAGGTTTACAAAACTTTGGATGACAAAAATTTAAAAAATTAACAACTTCTATTCCAAGAACAGATTGTTTGCATGCAATGCAAGCTTTATTACAAAATTCTATCCGTTAATTCTAATTTTGAATTAGGGCAATCTTCAGTTAAATTGCCATAAAGATTAGTACAAACTAGCACTAGAACTCACATCTCTTGCATGATAAGAGATCCATAGATAGACTTCTAAAAGTAGAGGACTAGTCAAAAAGCACATTGGGCTGAAATTAGAGACAGCTAAAAATAGACTACTGATAGGTGGCTTTGAATGACGATTCTTTGAAAACTCTTTGTTCAGACAATTCCATTTGATGCTTGAATCTAAACACTTTTTTAATTAATTTCTTTGCACCAAACCCTAGGCATGTCTTTATTTGAAAACCTTTAAAACTCTTGTGAAAGATAAAACCTCTAGTGCAAATTTGTTGAAATCAAGCATCCTTTGTGTATGAAGTGATCAAATATTGCATGATTCTGCAATTGTGATTGTTGTCTTGAATCTTTTATTCGATGAAATCACCCTTGAAAACTCAAAAAGATAACAGAAGATTCAATGCTGATATGACTGTTATGGCTGCTGTAATACCTGATTTTACTTTGAATTTACTGATTGAGAACAGAAGAAAGGAAAAATTTGAAGAAAATGAACTGCTTTTGTAACTGTTATGACAGGGATATTACTGCTGAAATTACAGTTATGATTGCTAAAGATCCTGCAGAATGAATGAATGTGCTACTGTTATGAATATTCAAAAACCCTGTTCTGCGGTTCAGGAAAGAAAACTTTTATTGAAGTCACTGCTGTAGTGTTCTGCTGTGTTTGGCATTCTCCTGTACTGATAAAGTCTGATTTCACTTTTGAAATTAGTATTCTGCTATGGCATTCTGCTGTGGCTGCAAAAAATAATGACTAACAAGCTTTATTTAAGCACAAACCCACTCCTAAATCATGCACCAAGGTCTTCTAACAATATCACTGTTCATTCCTTGTTAGATCTGCCATTAAAAGATTTATTCTGAATATAGACACCACATTTTATTTATAGATGATTCCTCTACAAGCATTTCTGGTTGGCCATTTAGATGTCTATTAATGATGATTTTCAATCTTGATTTAAGTTAATCAGCCTTGAAGAGCTGCACACCTTTGAATGGCGTCTATCTTTTCTAACCTTGAATGTCCCTTCCTCACACAGGGGTGTGCCCCATATAGCTTAGTTGATCCCTCTTATAAACAAAGATCTTCACATTGTTGAGTGGGCACTTTTGAATAGAAATTCAACTTGAATTCAGTCAACTCAAGTTCTTTTCATCTGGGTGCACACCCCTATATGCAAACATCAATTTGAGTTTTAGAGATACAATTTCCTATATTCAAGTGCATGCCTCTGTATGCAAACATGTCATTTCATTTTTGAAAGCGAATCACCTTTACTAGGTGTGCCTGATTAAATGGAATTTCTAATTTTAATTTTGTACTTTTGAAACTCTTTAGCTAGGCAGACACCTGAACAAGCAATTTGGAACTTGATTTATGAAAGAAAAAACACTTTATAGAGGGGCGTGCCTCACCATGCAACAATGAGATTTTAATGTTTCATTGTCTTCCTCTTTTAGTCATGCACTTGTGCATTAGTATTAATAACTTTCTGATTTTGAATGGTTCCTCTGGGCAAGTGCACAGCACACAACACAAAAACAATTGACTTTACCATTCCCTTAGACAAGTGTGCACTTGTCTACTATATCCCTAACTTGAATTTGGAAATCAAATTCCCTTATTGAGGTGCCCACCTAACAATGTAATTTGAGGATTTGATTTTGAAAACCTATTCCCTTCATATAAGTGTGCATTTGTATAGGGAAATCTAAAATGAACCTTGAGTGTTCTTTTTCTCGTGTCAGGTGCACACTTGATAATACAATTTTGTTTCAAATTGAGTGCTCATTTCCTTTTGTCAAGTGTGCACTTGACAATGCAATTTTACTTTCTGGAAAATCAAAGGCATTCCTCCTATGGGTGTGCACCTGTCAATGGGAATCAATCCTTATGACAAGCCAACATATTTCTTCTTCATCATGTGCACACTTGACAATGCAATTTTGGACTTAGATTTGCATCACCATTTCCTTATCCCCCTAACCGCCTCCCACCTTAGCCAATTTTTCTGACAAAAACCATCTTTCTTTCGGTAAGGTGTGTCATCTCAATTAGGTGTGCACTCAACATTGGGTCGCATTTCCACTTAAAAATTCATTGTCTTTAATCAACATCAGTTCCTTTGCCTTGGTGGATTTTCTTAAAGGCCATATTTGTTGATCTACAAAGATACAAAGAGGAATAACAAAATGGAACATGGACCAAAGGGAAAAACTTGAAATATGACTCTTTGAATTGACAGAAAGGCAAGGTTTTAGCATTGAAATTTGGCATAATACAAAATTTGTATGGGTACAATGCATCATAGACTCATCTACTCTCAATCTACGTTGATACCAAATGATAGATTGTAAACAACACACAATAATATTATTTAGTCATTTAGAGAGCTATGTATACAATTGTTTGATCCTATTTTCTAGGAACCAAATCTTATTTCCTTTAGCTCATCTCTAACCATCTATGCAAGTGTTGGTCATTGGATGATCATCTTAACAAAGCCCTCTACTCCTAGTACTTGATCTTGACTCAAGGAACTCCACGCTCAAGGCCAATTCATATTCTTTCTATCATAGCTATAGTTTGTATATTTGATTTGGGGCAATGTGCTGCAAAGAGACTTATGTGCTGATCAAGGCAAGTTGTTGCTACTGCTGAAGGCTTGGCTTATTCACAAGAATGTTACCATCAAGATCCACATGACTTGGAGATTAATTGGATAAAGATTAAATTGGAAATCAAATAACCATTACATATGCAATGTTGAGCTTTGTATAACAGTTTATTATCCAAAATTTGAACTATTTGATGAAATTGTAGGGAAGAAATTTCAGATTCTTTGCCAAATAAGTCTATATATATGTTGAGACATGACTTTCTAAAGGTTTGGAAAGCAAGCATTTTGCTTCTCTAATACAATCCAGCTTCTTTTTTGTTCCTGCTTCTTTCTTCTCTCTAGTTTTCTACTCATTGAGTGTTATCTAGCACTCTATACATTTAATTCACTAGCATTGTGATGAGCTTGTTCTGTGCTTCATATCATTGAGAACTTGTTGATGGTAGATTCTTCCGTGTGATCAGCCTGAGCTTGCTAGTGCATCTTTAACAATTAATATTTGTCTTGCACAAAGGCTCTGAGAGTAATACTGCAAACTACATCTGAAAGAGGGTGGCTGTTTGTTGTGTCTTTCATAGTTCATTAGTCCCTTTGGTGATTGCACCCTTCAATTTATTGGCTGAGTGCAAGCTAGTCAAGCAACAGAGTGGTTATTAAGTGAAGTTTTTTGCTCTGTTGTACCCAAAATAAATTTTTGCTTCAATGAGACATTTTTCTTAAAATGATCTAAATCATGTAAAAATGTTGTCAAAAGTATGTTTTAGGTCAAACCAAACATAGGCTTTTTGTGGGTTTTTATCAAGGAAGATGCTTGCAAATTTCTGAAATTTTGAAAATTAGGGTTTCAAACCCCTGTTTTTAGGAAAACCTTGAAAATAGGACCTTCCCAGAAATGATTGAAAATGATTTTGATAGGATTAATAGACTCCACGATCACACTGGTCAAGTCAAAATCACCAAAAAGTTTGTTTTACTCTGGTGGGTCTATTTTCATTTTTCAGGAAGAAAGCTAGGACCTCTGCAGCCATTAATGGCAAAATGGCTAGTACCAGGTGGTGAAATCTAAGCCTCAAAAGCTTCAACGAAGAATCCATGGCAAAAATGCTTGAAAAGATGCTCTACAACAGGGGGGATTTTCAAAAGTGAGAAAATACTGAAAATTGGCAAAGTATGGAAAATACACGCCTTGCTATCACAAGGAGGCTACGCAATCCAATGCCTTAGTCATTTTTCCAACACCCGTACACACAGCACAATGAAGGTGATTGCTAAGATGCACACATCTGCGTCGTCAACAATAATGCTCAAATCAGTCACTATGCATGACAAACGTAAAGCATGAAGAGATGAAGATTTTCAATGAAAATGATGAAACCACAGCTAAAAGCGCCCTTGCTGGCCAGGGGCGCCCTTGAATTCCAAAGGTCAAAGGAAGTCATCAACTTTCACCAAGGAGTCATCTCCTTCGTGTTTCTACTGGCTTTCCGGCGCATCGTCAAGCAAAGCCACTTGATTCATCAATCACCAGTAAATGTAAGCAAAGTCAGGAAAGGCTGCAAGCAAGTACTATCAAAAATGACAGTCAAACATGGGAAAAAGCGCCCCTGCTGACCAGGAGCACCCTTGAATTAGATGATCCGGATATGATTTTTGAATGAACTTGTCTTCAAGTGATCTCCCTGGCATCAACTCAGCCTTACAACGAACTTGTTCGCCATCCTGCGAGATACATCAAAC
>VDFB02353068.1:0-13049 GCA_007258455.2 Sequoia sempervirens
TATATATATATATATATGTATGTATATATAGTTTCGACATCATGGAATTGTGTATTTTGATGTGTATGTTTCTTTACTTTCATGTATGTTGATGCAATAGATATTATATGCTTATATGGATGTATGTGTACATTAGATACTAATATGATTTAATGAAAACACAAGGATGTATGTCAATTAAATATAATGATGATTTAAGTACCTTAAAAGATGTAATGTGATCCATGGATACATAGCATAGCAAGACACATGTATGTATATCACACACACACACACATGGTAATGTCATAACACAAAAATTTTCATAATGTGTTAATGAATAATGTCAACATATGTAGTGCTACTTTCCTTAAGAGTGAGCACCACACATATGACACATTGGACACTACGCATAGTATCGATGGAGATGTATCGCATTAACGGGCTCTTTTAGAGGCATTCCATCCATAGAAGATAATCTATAGGAACCCAAACCATACATAGAGACAACAATATAAGGGCCTAACTAGTTAGGACTAAATTTCCCTCTTTGATTAGGTGATGCATTTACATTTCTCTGATTCTCTTAAAGAATCAAGTCACCCAGCTTAAAAGTCCTAGGAAGCACACCTTGATTATACTATCTTGAAAATGATTGTTGATAAGCTTTAAGATGATCGAGGGCCTATAATTGGCACTCATCGAGCATCTATAGATGATGCAAATGATTAGCTCGATAAGTTTCATCATCAATTAACCCTTGAAGAGAAACCCACAAGGAGGGAATCTCCAACTCTAAAGGCATGATAGCTTTAACACCATACACGAGGTTGTAAGGCATCATTCTCATCATTGTACGAATGCTCATGCGATAGGCCCACAAAGCATACGTTAATTGAATATGCCAATCCTTACCGTGCTTCTTAACTATTTTATGAAGAATGAGCTCAAGAGTCTTATTAGATGCTTATGCTTGATCATTAGACTATGGATAGTAAGGTGTAGAAAATATATGTTGTATGTGAATTTTCTCTAAGAATTTCTTTACTTCCTTGTTATTAAATGGCATACCATTGTCAGAAATGAGCGTAGCAGGCAATCTAAAATGGGAAATAATGTTGTTTAGAGGAAAACTAAAAATAGCTTCAAACCACTATTTTGAAAACAAGCAAGGAGAGGTATGATTTTGCAAATCTTGTGCACATGCATGAATAAGACGACTATGTTGCTGACATTGTAGACCCTTTTTAATGAAATTGAAGGAATCTTGTTCCATTATTTTCCAAAATTACCCCTTGTGTATCAAATTCCTCACGGGGGATTTACCAGCAAAGTGTCCACCCCTAGAGTCTGAATGGGATTCTTTAAGGGTGGGGGTATTTCTGCTTTAGTGAGACATTGGAAAATCAAACTATATAAGATTTTTGATAGAGCATCAGATAGAATAACATAATGGGCTAAAAGCTTTCGTATATGAGTGCAATCATTCTTCATCGCATCATTGGGAAAGTTTCTAGTCTTTAGGTAGTTGAAAATACTATAAAACCATTCTCCCATGTGCACATGAGAAAACAAAGAGGTTTTGGATTCAGGTTGGTCAAAAAATAGCTGGGTTCAAAAGGACCTGAACCACGAAGTGGTATTCTTTCGTATCCTCACCTGAAGGTACTAGTGAAGCAAGGCTTTCCATGACATCTGCATGTCTATTATCCCTCTTAGGGATAGTATCTATTGTCAAAGAAGAGAACCATTTAAGCAAGGAAAAAGCAAGGTCTCGATACTGAGACTACTTACTTTAATTAGCTTGATAGTCTCCTATAATCTAGTTCACAATGAGCTCAAAATAACTTAGTATGTAGAGATGTTTTATCTTTAGTGCAATCGTGACACACAAGTCAACAATGAGAGCTTCGTACTCTGTGATATTATTAGTACAAGGAAAGTCCAATCAAAAGGAGAGAGGGACCAATTTACCTTCAGGAGACATTAGAACCATACCCGCTCTAGAATCGGTCTGACATCTTGACCCATCGAAGTACATTTTATATTCAAGGTCAAAGTTAATCACAAAGATTCTCTCATCAGGACATAGATCCAAACTTAGGAAGGAGAGGGATGAGGGGGTGTCTACCAATTGATCGATAACTGCTTGACTCTTTATTGAATTCTAATTAATGAACATTATGTCAAACTCAGAGAGTAACATTACCCATTTCACTAATCTCCCAACAAGATTGGCACTAGAGAACAAATGTTTTAGAAGATCACTTTTCATGATAACATGTGTTTTGACATGGAGAAGATAGTGCCTTAAATTTTGTGTAGCAAAGACAAGAGGAAGGAATTGCTTCTCCATGGAGGAATAATGAGTTTCATAGTTGTTAGAACACGGATAATGTAGTAGACTACTTTGTCTTTCTTGGCATCATCATACTGAGCCAGTAAAGTTTCCAAAGCATATGGTGATGCACAAGATAAAGAAAAAAGGGTCTATCTTGCATAGCCGACATTAATATAGGAGGAATGACCAAATATGTTTTGATTGACTCAAAAGATTTCTGGCACTCTTCATCCCATATGAAGTGAACATCTTTCTTGAAGAGATGAGTGAAGGGAAGAGTACAATTAGACAATTGAGATATTAATCTACAAATTGCTTGAATCTTCCCTTGTAAGCTTTGAAATTCGGTAATATTCTTGGATGGAGGCATAGTAACAATGGAATCGATCCTATTTGTGTTGAATTCAATTCCACAATGAGAAACTATAAATCCCAAAAGCTTTCTAGCATCTACATCGAAAAAAAATTTAAGAGGATTGAGTATCATCTTATAGAGCCAAAGCATTTCAAAAATAAGATGAAGGTTCTTTACATGATCTTGACAGGTTATAAATTTCACGAAGATGTCATCAATATAATCTTCTATTATCTTATGAATAAAATCATGAAATATTAGGGTCATCACCCATTGGTAAGTTGATCCTACATTCTTTAACCTAAAGAGCATTACCATATAACTAAAGGTACCCCAAGGGGTATTGAAGTCTATCTTGTACCGATCTTCTAGATTAATATGGATCTGATTGTAACCTGGGAAGCAATCCATGAAAGACAAGGCATGGATTGCAGTCGAATCTACAATCATATCTATATTAGGTAACAAAAATTCATCCTTAAGAGAATCCTTATTAAGATCATGAAATTCAATGCATATGCAAATACAACCATCAGGTTTACTAACAACAACAATTTTTGAGATCCAAGGGGAGTAGTCGATTAGACAAATAAATCCTGCTTTCAACAGCTTCTCTATCTCATTCTTAACCATCAATGCCAACTTGGGATTGATCTTTCATATTTTTTGCTTAACCAGCTTGGCATCAAGACAAAGGACAATATTGTGAAACACTATATACTCATTAATACCAGACATATCCTCGTACATCCAAGAAAATATATTAGGATGAGAATGTAAGAGATTGGAATCATCATCCACTTCTTCTAAAGGAAGACACTTCCCAAACTTAATTACTTTTTCAGAAGACTTAGGATCCATAGAGATTTCATTAGTATCTCATTTAAGGAGAGAACTACAATCTTGAAGATGTGATATTGGAATATCATTACCAATATTGGATAGAGGGTCCTGCTCATTATACTTAGGATAGATTCTCCAAAGTACGCTTGTTTATGCAGGTTATATAGGAATCATCTCTTCTGATGGAAGGGAGGAAACGAGGAGTAGGCACCTAGGAATTCCTCAAGTGCTTCATCTAAAGAGAAGACATCTAAAGGGATTTTCATAGCCTACCCCTATCCTCTATCAATTTAGGATGGACCAGACTCAGTGGTTCAACCAAAATCATAATGACACTACACCAAGGTTTCTACTTAGATTGTTCAATAGAGCATGCCAAACCTAGATAGCGCTTTCATAGCTTAAACTGCATAGGAACTTGAATTCCTTGCTCGATAGGACCTAGGTATTTCTACCCATAGCCATAATGAGAAGTGATTTCATATCTAAACCATAGCAGGTTTGCAAAAAATTGGGAGGTGGCAGCTTTGCGTAGAGGGTTTCATTCCACCAATGAACATCAAATGCATCCATGTGAGTGCTTTCACCTCCTTCACTTGGTTCACAAACATTAACCTCCTTTGCAAGAGTGGGCTACTCTCCTTCGTAGGGGAAGGACTGGTCTCCTTGATAGGATCAAATTTCTCTTCCTCAACGGGAGTATTATCCATCTTCACATTGATCAGAGGATTTGAGAAAGTCTATACGAGTGGGACTCACTTTGTATTCTGCAATGAAGAATTTAGAGAATTCTAGAGAGCCCCAATCATCACCAAAGAAATCATTTGACTCAAAATAAGTAGAATATGGGGGATACTTAGGACATTCTTCTTTAGGTGGTTCATCTTTAATGAAATTTTCTTCGGGGACAACCTCCATAGAGGGTATCATTAAGGAACACGCCATAGTGCCAGCAGTTAGGGATGTAATACAATTCTTAAGAGTGCAGATGATTGAAGCTTGACCGATAACTGCTAGCTCACAAAGGTGAACACATTTTGGATCAACTTTAACCATGACTACCTAATTATTTGCAAAGAAATTTAAGGAGTGGTGTAAATTAGAAGCTATGACACCCATATTATGAATCTAGGGTCTTCCCAAAAGAATATTGTAAAGTAAAGGGCCAAGCATCATGTAAACCAAAGTAGGTAAGGTAATGATACCTAGCTACAAAGGTAGTATTATCATGCCTAGAGCATGATGACTGGCGTTATTGAACCCAAAAATGTGCAAGAAAGAAGTAGATATAGAAGATGAAAAAACTTTAATCTTGGGTATTAGGTCGATACCGTAGACATTGAGAGCTAAACCGGTATCAATGAGAGTACACCTAATATCAATATAATTAACATTAATTATAATCATCATGAGGTCCACTTGTTTCTACACATCCAGAGGTAGGATTTCTTGCAGATGGAATGTGATATTTTGTGAATCTACTCAAATATGAGCCAACAACGCTTTAACATCCGTATACATAGTGGAGGTAGGCAAGAGGATCTTCAACAAGGATTCCTAAATTATTTTGTGATAAACTAGAGTGGTTTGAATAAAATACCAAAGTGAGATATTAGCTACAGTAACAAGAAGTTGCTCGACAACATCATAATCACCTAGTGCTTTAATCACAGGTTTAGGTTTTGAAGGAAGGCTTGGTTGAGAAGGTGATAAAGAACTAGGAGCTTGAGTTAGTTGAGACGTAGGAACAAAAGGTTGTTGATCCAAGTTTTATTTATTTCTCCTTGTATTATATGTTTACCCAACAACATTATAGGAAGTGGAGTTCGTAGCTTTTACGAACCTCGAGTACGAGTCCAATGAATCTTCTTGACATGAATTCCCATAGAAAAACTAATTCTTTGTAGAAGAAGGGCTAGCCGAGGTCACATAAATTATAGTTCTCTTAGGGCTTGGAGGGGCCATAAAGACTACAACTACATTTACTGACTCCCCAGCTTGCAGAGAGGAAGTTTGCTTGAAAGGTTTGCAGATAGAGGAGGGCACCCCCAAGAATTCATCTAGAGTGTCATCAAATATATTGAAATACTCCTTAGAGAAAATGTTATCATAAACATGGAAACATTGTAATAATAGATCCAACATGTTCACGTCATGTTCACCAAAATGTGAGATAAGAGGGATTCGCTGCACATGGGTCTCTTTGTTATCAAGAGATCACCAAGGAATGAACTACCCTTATCCACCTCAACATAAACAAAATGAAGAGATTGTAAAGAAATGTACACAAGTTATATTTTAGAGAAGACGACTTTAGATCCCAAGAGAGTGAAACTTCTAGACTTCTTCCTCAAATAAAGGAGCTCTCAGCCAAAGGACATTAGCCTAGATTTAGGATGCTAGTGTAGTGTGCTATTGTCCAAATGGTGCACTGTCATCCTAAGCAACATAAGTCTTAGGAGCTCAAATGGGAAAAATAAGGTCTCATTTCTTAAATCAGATCTAAGGCCTACTGAACAAAATGATAAAAAAGAGAATAAAGACTTTAAGAAAAGAACAAGGAGAACTTGGAGAAAACTTACCTTCAACCAGAAGTTTGAGTCTTCACGCCAAGCTCTGCTTTGTAACCTATGAATAGAAGGACGAGGGGAAAAGGTTGGGGTTGTATAGGGGTATGTGCAGGATCATGATGGGCCAAAAAGTGGCAATATGATGGGGTATGTGGCCGATGACCTTTTTTTTACCCAAAATTGATGAAATGAAAAGGGTTTTTAAAGGAGATTCTCAAATTTCCACCAATATAAATTATGCTTTACTTTGAATTTAATAAGTAATTATTATTCATTTTCTATCAAAATTATGACTAAATTTTGATTGATAGAATGATTGAAAACATCTATAGCTTTCAAATAGTATCACATTTTGTAAATCCAAAATATGTGTCACATTCTATGCTTCACATACAAGTTTTTATATTTTTAAAATATGTAATAAAAAATTCATAATTAATTATTTGCTTGGAAAAAAATACAAAAAAATATGCATCACATAGACATGAGTCCTCTACTTATATATAAAATATTATAAAAAATATTATCATTTTATTGTGGTTAGGGTGGTCTAGATAACTACTTATTTTTCCTAAAATTTAGGTACTATCGCATTGAAATTTCAAATTTTCACTAAAGAGACTTTATTTTTTTTAACAAACCTAGAAGTTTAGAAAATACATTCAATTTGCTAGAAATTATATTCTTACATATTTTTGAAATAATAGAGATAACTTATTCAAATTTTTACGTCAAATTTCCTAACTTTGATTTTTTTTATTTTTTTCCCACTTAAGGGCCTATTTTTTCCATGATGATCGTGCACATACCCATAGGGATATGCCTTAGTTAGGCCCTTGTTTTGGTGTTCCCACCTCCACAGAAAGCTAGATAACAAGGATTGTAAATAAAATGGACAAAGTCCATAGTGAAAGAAAAAAACACTACAAGAGTGGAACCCACAACACTAAATAGTAAACGAACAAGTAAATGCAAAAAATTAAGAGAGAGAGAGAGGGAGCATTACCCATGGGCCTAGGCCCTCTTCAGAGCACACTGACACACCATTGAGTGCTTGCTTGATAGCTATAGTTGTTGGATGGATCTTAGTTTGACATGGCTTTGCTTGTGAGAGTGTTGCTATCAATAATGAAGAGAACTCAAGAGTGAAAAAACTTGAAGAGAGAGCTTAAATCAATGACTTGAACCCCAAAATGAGAGAAAATGAGGGGATATTTTTACATGGAAGGGTGAAAATGAGCCATTACAACCCAAATTTGATTGTTGGGACACATGTCAAAAGAGTCAAGATTTGAGATTCCTCATTTCAAACTCAAAAAACTGCTAGGATGCTAGCGCGTCATGCAAACATCTGTGCGCCATGTAGGCATCCATAGCCTAGATTTTTGAGAAACGTGTCATTAGGATTTTTTCGCTTCACCACTAGTTAATATGGGGATAAAATTGTGAAATTTTGACCTATGGTATTTTTTTCATTGATGCTCTAAGGTGTCATAAATGCTAGGAAAAAGTGTAAAAATTGGAATTGTGCTTAGGTGCAATTCTGCGACATTACAGTTATCTAGATTAATCTAATAGTATGATATATTTCTATTAGAAAGGGAATAAGGGGATTAATGAAGTAAACCTATTCAAAGAGTATATATACATGTACAAAGATGTATGTATGCATGTATGTATGTATTGCACATATAGATATATCTGTACATGCATATATAGTACATATATGTATGTATATAAAGGTATATATATATATATATGTATGCGTACACATATACTTATATATATGTACATGTATATATGCATATATGTGTATACATATATTTATACACACACATATACGTATATATATATATATATAAACATAGATATATATGTATATGTAACAACAAAAATTGTTCTCCCCACCTTGGAGGGATGGAGCACAAGGTTAGGGTTCCTATTTCACACTTGCTACACTCAAGGAAACCTTAGAGATCTCAATCAAATGTTAAAAGAAGGAAGAGATTTGACAATAGGGTATCCTAGGGTATGTTTAGATATTAATGACGGGTTCTCCACCAAGTTTGGACTTGGAAAGATGAATGCAATGCAAGATATGATGCTTAGCCCTAATATGATGCAATGTTACTCTAAATGACCTAGAAATGTATGTAGAAGAAAACATAAATATATAGTATGGAATGTGTCCACCTGGAAATTTAAATATGATAGGATGGAGTTTTGAAATGCTAGAAATTATAACTTTAATGCTAACTGGGACTCATATGCCAACCTGGGGGAATCAATCCCAGATCTGGGTTTCTATGTAGAAAGAGGAATCTAGAAAATGGATGTTTGAATGTGTCAAACCAAAATTTTGACCTAAACTAGGATTCATATTCCAGAACTATTGTATCAGTCTAATTAGGGCTTTCTAAAATTTCAATGTTTGAACATGGTCTTCAAGGTCCGCTTTGTGCTTCCCAATTAATTTCTGGATCCAAAACCATGATTTTCAACCTATAAAAGTCTTCCAAGTATCTCCAATGCAAGGTGACAACTTTGATAACTTTGGGAACTTTGACAACTTTTTCCAAACTTTCTCTTCAATTTATCTTCAATATAAACTTGAAAATCACACACTAAAGAGATGGGAAAATGCTGTTTTGTTAGTGGAAATGGGTTTTTCTTGGTCAAACCTTATTTTGGTAATCAAATCTTGAAATAAGATGAAATAAGAATGGAGAATAATGAATGAACAAAATATGATGTTGCAACTCACCAAACCCTAGCAATGAAGTGTCGCAAACATGTGTAAGATGGATCCAATGGATGTATACCTTGAATCTTGCTTGAATATGATATATATTGAATGAAATTATATCTTGAATCATGAAACCATACATCACAATTGTTAGCTCAAAAATAGACATGATGCATGAAGAATTTTACATGATGCTTGATGCTTGAATAATGCTATATAATGCTTGATAATATGCTCTTGAAGACTCTTGAATGATCTTGTAAACACTTGAATGCTCTTGTGAACTCAAAATTGCTATAAGGAATGCTCATTCAACTTGCTAGGTGTAAAATAAGTGAAATAAACTTGTATTTATATTTAATTATGCAAAAGTTCCCAAAATTAGAACACTACAAGCCAACATCAGATCTAGGAGGATAAAGCCTTGCCATATATTTGAAATAATTTTAATTTTGGGCTACATGGAACTCATACACCCAAGGTGGCGTATGAGTCTTGTACCACAAGAAAACAAGCAAGATTAAGAAATACAATGCAATAAACTCAAAAGTAAACCTACGCTAACAACAAAGAGCAATGGAATGTAAAAGCATAATTACAAGAATGATCTCACCAAACATCTATGTAATTCCATGAGTAACCTCAATTGCACTTCTCCATTTTTCCATTGTATGATTATTTCCCTTAGATTTCTTTTAAGTGTGTAAGTATAGCCTGATGATAGTGTTATAAAAAAAAACATCAAAGATTCTAAAGTTTGATTGCTTTCAAAACTCATAACATTTTGGGAGGAGAAATAATGATGAAGGTCAAGCGAATTTATAGAAAACATTGTTGTCAAATGATAGGATCAAATTAAAAGATAGATCGACGATTAAGATTGAAAAATTTGACATGCATTCAAATTAGGGTTGAATTAGTGCAAGTTAAAAAGCATAAAAGGTGGAGATTGAATTAAATAATAATTTAATCTTTAGTTAAGACTATTCAAAACTTGAAAGAATAAAGTTTACATGTAAAGATAAAGATTCTCGAAGATAGAAGATGAGAATAAATTAATTAAATAATTAAAGTTATTTAATTAATAAAGGTTTGCACGCAAAAGATAAGAATAAATCTAGATAACAAATTGATTAAGACAAAGAGTCTATTCATAAGAGATAATCAGATATTAAATCATCATATAACTGCATGATTAATTTAGATCTACACGTAAGTGATAAATGACTAATTAGATAACACAAAGATTATCCAATCACAGAGGAATATGCTAAGGATATACCTTTTAATGAAATGAATAATAATTTAATTCAACATTCAAGATTTAAGATTAAATTAAATAAATAAAGATTTATTTCATTAAAGATAGAAAAGGCTAAAGAATAATTAAATAATTAAAGTGATTATTTAATTACATTCGAAAATGTGGTAGGAGATAAATAATTTAAAATGATTATTTTATTAAGGATAGATTTAATTAATGGCCTAATTAAATAAATAATATTAATTTAATTAATCAAGGAAGAATAAAGGTAAGAATGAATTAATTAAATAATTAAAGTTATTTAATTAATAGAGGAAAAATGAGTTTAGAAAATAATTAAACAATTAACATTATTTAATTATGAAAATGAAGATTAGAATTCTGATGAAAATTAGAATCGTAGGCCTAGCACAATTTTCAGTGTCTATAGTTTGCCCCTCTTTGATATAATGTCATTTTGGCATTTATGTCAAAGAATAAAAAATACATGCCCCAGTCGTGCCCCAGTGTGAAATAGGTAAGGGTAATTGTGTAAAAAATGAATTCATTTGCACCCCTCAAGTTTAGAAAACCTTGATTTTGCTCTGGAGCATTCAACCAAAATGTTGCCCATTCCATACACTGAGCACCACGGTTATCAAGGTAGTACTTTTAGACAACCATCCGACGCAAGACCCCCAGTGTACCCTAAAATCGTCTTTTGAAATTTGAATTTTCACACATTTTTAGGCATTTAAAGTTCTTTTTTGCATATGCATCATTTCTACTTTGATGCAAATGCATTCGTAATGCAACGCATGTGCTCGTGATACAATGCATTTGTAAAACATATTTAGGGATTGTTTTTGCTTTAGGTTCTAATTAACACATTTGTTTTATCCTGCAATGCATATGTGTTATTGAGTCACATTAGTTATGTACAGTCTTGCATGTATTATTGTGCACCACATTTGATGTTACACATATGCATGATTGTTCACATGTAGAAATGGTATGACACATATGTAGGTTTGTGACACATTTGATAGATAAAATGATGCATTTAAATTTTTGTGATGCATTTGCAAGGTTGAATGATGCATATGCATTGTGCAACACATTTGATAATAAAATGATGCATTTTCCTGTCAAAATTTTTGAAAATTTTATGTCATAAGATTTGGCTTTCTAGTTCTAACACAAGGTATTTGTTATTCATTTGTAGGATGTTTTGGATCTGATATACACCCAAGAGTCGAGGCTAGCTATCTATGAATTGTGATACCAACTACGTGTGTAGAGAGATGGTTGATATGGAACCTTGGATTGCATCATGTGATGTTTATGCCTACTATTCAGGCAAACTAAGGGATGCTCACTACACTTTGTGAGTGCTAGCATTCAGAGACATCATCTTTCCATTTTCTTATAGGAGAGACGACTACTAATTTAGAGGATCTCTATAGGATTCTTCAATTGTCGATCAGGGGTGAGAGAGTCCTCTATAATACCTAGAGGGGTTATAGTGACTTGGCCCATTTTTATGTGCATGATGATATTAGAGAGTTGGGTATAGAGAATTATGATCTATCAGATTCCATGTCCTTGCTGATAGATATGAGTGGATCAATTGTGTGTTGTGCACTTTGATTGCTAGAATTGTTTTACCTGACCATCAAGGGCATGGGTTTCCTGTTGGGTGGGAGGATATGTTTGTAGGGATGTTAGAGAAATAGGTTGTATATGCATGGGGCCCTTGTTTACTTGTGATGATATATTTTCACTTGCACAATATAGCTTTCAGGGAGGCGTAGTCGATGAGCTATGACACTATTCTTCTAATGATCTGTGCATGGGAGCACATCGCTATTTTCTTCCTACAAGTTGTATTTTAGTTAGTGTGCTTAACCCCAAATTTAGGTACCTCGTAAGACAAAGACAATAAACACCTCAAGTTAGATTTTGCAAGCATAAACAAGGATTCCCCATGAAATCCATTTACAACTTCAAACTAGGAAAGAAAATAGCAAAGAACACAATGCAAATGATAAAACAAAGATCAAATCCTAATTAGGTGTGCAAACTCATGTTCCCATGGGGGAATTGGTGCCAATTTGATGTGAAAATTGTCCCTTTACCAATTCCTAAGATTGCAAGCTTCGAATGTTGAAGAGATTGATCCACTTTTGTTGATGAAGAATGAAGACTCCAAGCCAAAAATCTACAAAACCTAGCTATGACTTAATGATGATGGATGAAATTCAAAAGATATTTGAGCATGGTAACTTTGCAATGTTTGTGGATGACCAAACAAGGATATGAGCTCTTTATTTATAGAATTCCAAGATGGATGAATGTTCAAATTTGAGCAATGTGGGACCAACATTCATCCAATGATATGATGCCACTTGTCAAGCCATGAATGGATGATGGATGTGCAAGATTTGGGGTTTGTGCCAATAAATGCATAATTTTGAATTTCAAATTTGTTGAAATGACATGTAAGAGGGAAGGGAAAATGCAATAAATGCCACTTGGCTCAAGGCAAAGGATATGTAAGATGAATTTATTTCCTTGTTGGATGTACATGTTGACTTGGAATTTTTGAATTCAAATTGAGAGAATATTCCAAAAGATGCCTTGTGAGGAAAATAGGGATTTAATAAATGAATTAAATCTATTTTCATGTGCAACTTGCATTATCTAGAGGATGGGACATGAGATGGGATTAAATTAATTAAGGGTTAATTAATTTAATGAGAGAGGTTAGATGATGAGACTTATTTGACTCCAATTTATGGATTTATTTAAATCAAATAAGAGAGGAATATGATAAGGGGCTAATTAAATAAAGATTTTGATTTATTTAATTAAAGGAGATGGTGTTAAATTAAATCAAATAAGGTTTTAATTTATTTAATATAATAGATGGACTTTAGAGATTGAATCAAATAAATTTATTATTTAATTAA